>LR812531.1:18475115-18635115 GCA_903798195.1 Danio kyathit | reverse complement strand
TGAATCTCCGTTATGAACGACTCGTTCACTTAGCCGACAATAATACAAGTTTCTGGCAGTGCAGTGTCTTGTTGTCATATTTCATAACGTTTGCTTATTTTATTCAACAAAACTAGCATAAGCTTAGAATTTAGTGCGAGTTGGTGCTACTTTGCCTTATGGTCACTGCAGTAAGAGACTGTATTATCATTAATAACGTTACTTGTTAAGCACAAAAGTTTACATACAAAAACATAAAAAACGAAATCTTACCTATGAGATGTGATGACTTTGTGCTTTGTTTTCTTTGTTTGCTCATTACTACACCCGTACACAGCACTAAAGTCCAGCATCTTCACATTGGCACACTGTCTTGACTAGTGCGGTTGAATGACGTTTGTCCTGGGAGCACTGTACAAATGTGGCGGCGCTATTGACGCATGCTCAGGGTCCCTATGTGATATCTAGTGTATATATCTATGGTTTGAAACCTACAGGTAAGTGTGTTGAAGCAGGGCTGGAACTAAACTCTGCAGGGCAGCAGCCTGCCAGGAACTGAGTTTGACACGCCTGAAAACGATTGTGTGAGTATATGTATTGAGAGGGGACATTTGACTACAGATTACATGTATATTATATCCAATATTATATATACAATTACTTTTTTTATTATTATTATATTGTGTGTGTGATGACACATTTCAGTGAACCTGAGTGTATCTGAACAAAAATCTATTAAGGGTAAAATAATAAATAAAATAGAAATAAATTATTAAAATGTTTTAATAAAAATAAATCAATTATAAATTATTAATAATAGTGATTCTTTGTATCTTGATTGTATTTTTATAGAATTTATTTTTATATTTTATTTGATTTTCTATGTTTATTACATTAAAACAATTTTAATATTATATCACGTTTTGCAAACCACGCAGTATGAACCGTTATGTAGGATTTCATGTGACTTGTACATCATTTTTGATCAACACGCATCGTTATTCTGTAGTGGTTCATGCTGCAAACATCCTCTACTCCTACATAGCAAAATAGCACGCATTGCAAACACTTTACCCCAAAAATTGAAGGTTGTTTATTTTGAATATTGTTTGAATGACAACTGGTACTTCAACCAAACATTAACCATTAGCCTTTAACCCCCCCAAAAAAGATTGTTCCGTTAGATTTAAAAATACCACAATGGTAAAATTGCATGTATAAAAAGAATAAAATACACAGGCCTACATGAAATAGCTATATTTCACTTAAATAATTAATACGTTAACAAAATCAAATATGAAAGAAAAACTGCGTGACAAGTCTCGCAACAGGTTAATGCTTTTTAAACTTTTCTACTTGTTTCATTGTTAAATTATCAGTGTTTTTGATAACAAAAAATATATTGAGTTTCAAACACCGAAATACACATTATAACCAGCAAAACAACTATTTAAAGTTCATAAAAACACAACGGTTGTCTGTGAAAATGACAATCATAATAACAATCTAACAACGTGCTTTATTCACTTCATATAGTGTATACACGTTTATGTGCTGTGTCTAGTTGTACTTTTGTGCATTCGGGTCAGTTTAGGACCATGATAATCTGATGTTAATAATAGTAATAATTCCTTACATATATATAGCGCTTTTCTGGACATTCAAAGTGCTTTACACATTGGGGAATCTCCTCATCCAACACCAGTGTGGATGACGCGACCAGCCATATTGCGCCAAAGCATGCACCACACAGAGTGATGAAGCCAATTATAATATGGCTATGGTTAATAGGCCATAATAAACAGGTCAGTGGACAAATTTGGCCAGGATGCTGGGGTTAAACCCCTATTCTTTTCGAAGAACATCCTCGGATTTTTAATGACCACAGAGAGTCGGTACCTCAGTTTAACGTCACATCCAAAAGACGGCACTCACTGAGCAGTATAGAGTCCACTTCAATATACTGGGGCGTTAGGACCCACACAGAGACCACAGGTTGAGCGCCCCCTGCTGGCCTTACTAACACCACTTCCGGCCGCAACCTAGCTTTCCCATGTGGTCTCCCATCCACGTACTGACCGGGCACAACCCTGCTTGGCTTCAGTGGGCGACCATGTGAAAGTTGCAGAGAGCTAGCTGCCAGAAATCTGATATTGGCCACATTTATAACAACAATGTGAACCGCTACGCAAAAAAAAAAAAATGCCTCGCAGTGTGAACAGCCTATGTGTACTGGGGTCAGTCATTCAGTGGTCCTGTTGGAAGTTTGCCGAGGCCCTCTAGTGGGCTCTGGCAGTCAATGTCTTTTTTTATAAATTGGATATTATTACACACACCCTAATATAACTGCATGTGTCTGTGTTTCAGGCTCAGATGGTGCGCTGTATGCTGTCCCGTGTGCCTGCTGAGCGACCAGAGGCTTCCGAAATCACAGAGGCCCCTTTATTCCAGGAGCTGGAGGTGCCCTGCAGAATCAGACAGCGCACTCGAACATACAGCGCCTCTTCTGCGGGAAGACCCTCGCGACAGATATCCTCTTCAAACTAGAGCTCAAACACACACACACACGCATACTGTGCCTCGTCTGCGGGATGACAAACACAACCAGTCACCACCTCTAACAGCATCCACACACAGATGAACAGAGACACAAAGGAAGTCCCGCTGGCGTTTATGCTAACGCCAAACAACAACTGTAGAAGGAGACTTGATGTTTTTTTGCTGACGAATGACCTGCCTTTTGGACGCCGTTGTGCATGTCTTAAACAGGACGTGAGCTTTCCGAATGGGCGAAATTGTACACAATATTTTGTTGTCCTCAAATGTAAATAGGCTTCAATACGGAGCAAGAGAGGGTCTTTAAAGGTGCTCGTTCAAGACCGAACGCACAAGTTCAGAGGCAATTTCAGCCACTCACTGTGTCCAGTGTTAGTGGCTCGCATGCGCATCACTTGAGGAATCTGTGTGGGAAATCTTCAAACTGCCTTTAAGCTGGACTTCGAGACACGTTTGTGATGATGGTCAGTATGAGATTTAGAAAACCGACGGAGACTTTAAAATAAATAAAGAAATAAATAATCATTCTGTAAAATACTTCACGTCATTAGCACCCAGAATGGTAGTTTACTGTATTTTTCAATTGTTTACTGAATACACACACACACGCACACAAAATGGGAACACGTTTTACAGTAAGGTTGTATTAGTTAATGTATTTACTAGCATGAACAAACAATGAACTGTACATTTATTACAATATTTATGCATCTGTTGTTAACATTGGCCAATGGAATTTAACATTAGATTTGAATCATTTATTAGTAAATGTTGAATTATGATTATTAAATACTGGTATTGTTAGTAAATACATTAACTAATGAATACTTATTGCAATAAGTGTGACCAAAAAGAATAATACTAGTAATAATCAACCTGAATGAGAAGTGCTTTGACTAATCACACAACGAGAATAAGGATTCTGGAGGAATCGCCTCGACCAAATATTCAGCACACACTCTTAATTGTAACATATCAGGTAATTACTGATTGTATGACTTTGTTTTCTTACCAGTTTTGATTAGAGGGACTGGATTTCCTTTTGTATATGATGGAATTTTCTGTATAGTAACTGCTTTTTATGACGTTTTTCAACTTCTTTGGATGCATTTTTTTTTTCCTAAGAGTTGTTTGAGAGAGTGGATCTTTCCGGTCTGACGGACTGGATCTGTGGTGGTGTTAAAGAGCAGTTTGTGTGTGTGTGTGCGTGTGCGTGTGTGTGATTTCTGCTGCAGAATGGACATGAGATTATGACCTGCAATCCTTAAAATCACTCTGTAATCCACGTCAGGGACCACTTTGCGAGTCTTCACCTCGTAAGCTGTATCTGTGAAGCGTCCCGGTGAAGATCCTCTTTGTTCAAGATCACTGTGGCAAATCCTTCCATCAGGTTTTTCCCTGCTCCGTCTTTTTGCTTTTAAATCCACTGTATTCATGCTTTTGTTATTGTAGCGTTTTGGTTTTGACGTTCAGATTTTTCAGTGTCCTTCGGAGGGTTTGTTTTTCTGTTGAAATCCCAGATTCATGTTCTCTATCCCAGCCAGTCTCCTGCCGTCTATGTAAATATGTTTATTTGTTTTTATTTATGTTGAGTACAATAATCAGTCCGTTGGATTGGTTGAGGTATAAATAAGGTATATTAATGCGCTTCATCCAGTGGAGTGCATTGAAATATTGTGACTTCTTACAAGTCAGAATTTAATAAACGTTCTATGATGTTTGTAAAAGTGTTTGGGCTTTTTTCTGTATGTAAAAAAAAAAACATCTCTGAAGCCTATTTAAAAAATTATATATAACTTCATTTTATAAATAATATTTATAATTTTATAACTGTAACTGTCGTTAAATCATTCATTTATTTTCCTAAGACTTAGTCCCTTTATTCATCAGGGGTCGCCACAGCGGAATGAACTTATCCAGCATATGTTTTACAAAGCAGATGCCCTTCCAGCTGCAACCCAGTACTGGAAAACACCCATACACACTCATTCACACACATACACTATGGCTGATTGAGTTTATTTAATTCACCTATACCGCATGTCTTTGGGGGAAACCAGAGTATCCGGAGGAAACCCATGCAAAAATGGGCAGAACATGCAAACTCCACACAGAAATGCCAACTTACCCAGCCGGGGCTTGAACCAGTGACCTTGCTGTGAGGCGACAGTGCTAACCACTGAGCCACCGTGTTGCAGTTGTTAAATTATAATACTGATATTATATGACTACTACTACTACCACTAATCACTAATACAGGGAGTGCAGAATTATTAGGCAAATGAGTATTTTGACCACATCATCCTCTTTATGCATGTTGTCTTACTCCAACCTGTATAGGCTCGAATGCCTACTACTAATTAAGCATATTAGGTGATGTGCATCTCTGTAATGAGATGGGGTGTGGTCTAATGACATCAACACCCTATATCAGGTGTGCATAATTATTAGGCAACTTCCTTTCCTGTGGCTAAATGGGTTTAAAAGAAGGACTTGACAGGCTCCGAAAAGTCAAAAATAGTGAGATATCTTGCAGAGGGATGCAGCACTCTTAACTTTGCCAAGCTTCTGAAGCGTGATCATCGAACAATCAAGCGTTTCATTCAAAATAGTCAACAGGGTTGCAAGAAGCGTATGGAAAAACCAAAGCGCAAACTAACTGCCCATGAACTGAGAAAAGTCAAGCGTGCAGCTGCCAAGATGTCAAGATGCCACTTGCCACCAGTTTTGCCATATTTCAGAGACACACAAGCTGAAACGTCAAGACTGGGCCAAGAAATATCTCAAGACTGATTTTTCTAAGGTTTTATGGACTGATGAAATGAGAGTGAGTCTTGATGGGCCCGTGGCTGGATCGGTAAAGGGCAGAGAGGTCCAGTCCGACTCAGACGCCAGCAAGGTGGAGGTGGAGTACTGGTTTGGGCTGGTATCATCAAAGATGAGCTTGTGGGGAATTTTCGGGTTGAGGATGGAGTCAAGCTCAACTCCCAGTCCTACTGCCAGTTTCTGGAAGACACCTTCAAGCAGTGGTACAGGAAGAAGTCTGCATCCTTCAAGAAAAACATGATTTTCATGCAGGACAATGCTCCATCACACGCGTCCAAGTACTCCACAGCGTGGCTGGCAAGAAAGGGTCTAAAAGAAGAAAAACTAATGACATGGCTTCCTTGTTCACCTGACTGAACCCCATAGAGAACCTGCGGCCCATCATCAAATGTGAGATTTACAAGGAGGGAAAACAGTACACCTCTCTGAACAGTGTCTGGGAGGCTGTGGTTGCTGCTGCACGCTATGTTGATGGATTCTGTCAGTGTTTTGATCCGTTCACCATGGATGGCAGGCTTTTGAGTGTCCTTGCAAAGAAAGGTGGCTATATTGGTCACTGATTTGTTTTTGTTTTGTTTTTGGATGTCAGAACTGTATATTTGTGAATGTTGAGATGTTATATTGGTTTCACTGGTGAAAATAAATAATTAAAATGGGTATATATTTGTTTTTTGTTAAGTTGCCTAATAATTATGCACAGTAATAGTCACCTGCACACACAGATATCCTCCTAAAATAGCTAAAACTAAAAACAAACTAAAAACTACTTCCAAAAATATTCAGCTTTGATATTAATGAGTTTTTGGGTTCATTGAGAACATGGTTGTTGTTCAATAATAAAATTAATCCTCAAAAATACAACTTGCCTAATAATTCTGCACTCCCTGTATAATTAAAATTAGTTATTTAACAGTTTAGTAGTAATAGTAATAATTCTTAGATATATAAGCTATAATAATAATAAGTATATCCTATATAATCTAACATCAGCTAATTAAAATGATACATTACTAATCAGTACTTCCTATTTTCCTACATAATTAAAATTACGTAATATTTTACAGTTCAATAGTAATATTTGGATATAAGTATTGGAATTGGTCGTATTATTTGTTATGAAACACTTTAGTTTATTGTGAAATACTATTTTACAGTTTACAATAATAATAATGATGATTATTATTATTATTAGTTGTAGTAGTAGCAGCAATAATAATACTATTGAATTACATTAGTTACAATACAGTTAGACATCCATCTATCTATCTATCTATCTATCTATCTATCTATCTATCTATCTATCTATCTATCTATCTATCTATCTATCTATCTATCTATCTATCTATCTATCTATCTTTTATATTTGTTTCACCTATATATTTTGTCAGCTTTCAATAAAAATACTTTAAACTTCATTTCTTGGCATTGAATATTTATAGCCAGGAAATCACCTTAAATCTGTTGGTAAAATGTTTTTTAGGCTCTGGATGTTATGAATTCAGTCCAGCTTCCAGCAGTTTCGTGTTGCATGACAAACTCTAAATAATCTGAATATTGTATTAACAAGTCTTCGAACCAAACAGTATTTCACAGCACATGAAGTCCAGAAGGGGGCGCTGTTAAGCTGGTTATTAACACTAATGTAGAATCTGTGGAATGAAGAGCCTTATCGCGATCATCAAACCATTTACATAAATATGATTGGGCCTTTAAGAAGAGCTATAGATTATCGCGTTCACTTTTATCTATAATTGTCTTTCATTTTCCAAACGAACTCATATCATGCACTGAATAAAACGCAATGTATTGCTTTAGATCACAATGATTTAATAAAGTTACTTTAACATTCACAATAAATAAGCCGTGACTATTGCATTTGATTATAGGCATTTAATAAATTAATCAATTTCCGCGCTCCTTATCAATCAATGCGCACTTCCGCATCTCGCCGAAATTTCGTCACTTCCGGGTGTCAATATGAGACTCGGTGCTGCAGCGATAAGCATCGGTAAGATGTGAACGAGACGAGAAGATAAAAAAAATCCGCCACCGAAGGAACTGCGGACCACTGACAAGCACTCCCGATACTGCCACCCCTTAAGCCTCGCCATCCGCCCGTCACCAGCAGCGGATTCGCCACCGACCGTCAGCTGTTTGTGCGCGAATGGCCGCGGAGGTTCGGAGGGCCCTCGGCCGGGGCTGGAGTCTGACTGTCGGCCTGGCCCATGTAGGCCTTCACGGCACCGCACTGCGATCTCTGCTCTTCATCACAGCCCTCAGCGGACTGCTGCGTCTGCCCGCGGCCACCGAAGCGAAGGAGTGCGATAAGCCGTGCCTGAACGGCCAGTGCAGCGCAGCCAGCGGCGCTTGTGTGTGCGAGGCGGGATGGGTCGGGGAGCAGTGCCAGCACTGCGGCGGCCGCTTCAGGTGAGACGCTCCCGGCTGGGGTTCACAGTTCAGGCTCGTGACATTGACTGGAGCCCGTGTGTAATGCGTGAGCTCCGTTCACAACACGCAAGTGTTGTCGTAGCTCGGCTTATGTGTGTGTTGTGGCTGGTGTGTCGAGAAGGCTCTCGTTGAGGATTTCTTAAGATTTAAACGTTCTGCGCTGTCAGGTGTAGGCTATTCTGCTCATTATTGTGCAATACTGTCTGTGAGAAGAAGCCCCCAAATATGGTTAATTCGGGAGATTTTGAGTCTGGGGTAGGCTTCATGTACAGTACTTGACAGATTTGACAGACCACCGCAGCTGCCCTAAACTTACAGTATTTGTGGCTACAGAATAATTTTCTAATGTGTTTTGTAATGTTTGTTTTTGGTTTATCATCCCGTAGGCTGTTTGAGACCTATTAGTCATAAAAGTATTTATAATGCTTATAAAAAATGAAAGTAAAACTTGACGATCAAAAAGAATAAAGCTTAAATGTCTGTCTGTCTAAAGCAAAAATGTGAAATGAGCAATTCCAGCGTCATTGATGTGACATTTGCAGTACAAACTCAAAACATAGATTCACAGAGAAAGCATGTTGACATTATATTGAAACATCTGTTTATTTTTTCCAAAACAATTAACCACAGAGTTATGGGATCAGAAAAATGGCAATCTGTAAACATTTTTGTATTGGAAATGAGGAAAATAAACATGTGTTAATAGACGTGACCTAAAAATTCTGTGAGTTTACAGTATACAACATACTTTGAAGAATTTCAGTGAATTAAAAACGGCACAATCTAAAATAAACCATGCCAATCAAAAGGATAGGGGTGAGCTTTGTATAGAACAAAAACGGTTGATTTTATTTACATTTTTGCATTTATGAGGAAAAAGCTTCATTATGATTAAGACATCTCTCCGTTATCGATGTGACAGATGTGAAATTGCCATTTGTGTGACTTTGGTAATTCAAATATAATAGTTTGAAAACATTGACAGAGACATTTTTGAGAAATTTTACAGTACTGTAAAATAAAAGCCTACATAAAAAAACCTAGAAAAGGCTTCGCTGTTTTGGTAAAAAAAAAAAATAAAATTCATGGCAAGGTTTACATTTGCATGGTATTATTGCTCACATTTGGTTAAATATTGCACTTGATAATTTTTGGCCACTTTCAAAAAAAAGTGCCTAAAAAACTCAAATTCATGAAGACTATTTGTTAATTATATTCATAGTAAATGAGAATGCAGTATTTATTTTTTACAGTTGCAGAAGTAAAAGCTTTACTCATTTTCTTCTGTTAAGAGCTCCGAGCTTTTGTTGAGCGCATCAGTTTGCATTAATTCAGCTTATTCATGAAAGTAGTGTTTAAAAGCAGATTTCATCTAAAAAACTATGTTGGCCATGTTGCTGTACAGACAATTCGCCAATCAGAGGGACATACTGAGAAACCTCCATCAAACAAGATTTTTTAGCTCCACCCACTCTTATGAAGCACAACGAATAACATGATCGATTCAATTTCACTTTGATCTCAATATACTTTCAGATTTGTGCATGTGAATAACTTGAAAAGTCTAGTTTCGATAGACTCTAACAGTACATTTAAATGCATCTTAATTTCTCTATCATTTGTAATTCACAGTGCTAAATTGAGACAATCTATTTTGTCTGTTTTTTGTAGCTTTATCTTTTTGTTTGGTTTTCATATACTATGTTTGAAATTAAATTTTTAATATTGGGATTGAGCGTGTAGCTATTTGGTATGGTTTATAGCTTGTATCGTGCTTTAAAGACAAATCAAAAATAGAAATATTTAATTTTGCTAGTGCACATTGCTATTCTTTAGGTGAACAATTAATCCATGCAAGTTATTCCACTGAAGGGAAAAAGAAATTTTGGTAATCTTTAATCGAAGTTTCACCATTTGCATCCACGTTTGGAGAGCGGGACTTCTCTGTTGATGTCAGTTTATAGCAAACCCTGCTCCCGCTCGCCCTACTCAATATTCAGTTTCAGTTGGAAGTTTGTCAACATATTAAAACGTCTCAGTGTGTTATGTTTTACGCAGACTTTAACAGACTTTTTTTTTATAATCCTTATGGGAATAGTGATTGGATTCAATAGATAAATAGATTCTCATGAACAAATTTACTGCAATTTTTTATTATTGGGTTGTAATAATACAGTTATAAACACGGTAAACACAGTTATTATCATGATTTATCACTTAACTGGACTTAAATTTTGGAACAAATTTCGCTCAAACAATTATTAGTAAGTATTCTATATAGTTATAGTTTTTATGTAAATTTGCAGGTGTCACGGTGGCTCAGTGGTTAGCACTGTCGCCTTACACCAAGAAGGTTGCTGGTTCGAGTCCCGGTTGGGTCAGTTGACATTTCTGTGTGGAGTTTGCATGTTCTCCCCGTGTTCGCATGGGTTTCCTCAGGGTGCTCTGGTTTCCCCCACAATCCAAACACAGGTGAATTGGATAAACTAAATTAGCTCAAGTGTATGAGTGTGCATGAGAGTGTATGGATGTTTCCCAGTATTGGGTTGCAGCTGGAAGGGCATCTGCTGTATAAAACATGCTGGATAAGTTGGCAGTTCATTCCGCAGTGGCGATCCTTGATGATTAAAGGTTTTTTTAACTTTAGTTCATCCCTTGATTTCAGTGTTTTTGGTAACTCTTCAACAGTGGCTTAAATCAGATTAGATGAGCGTGGTGTTTGAACAGTAGTATAAGGTTTGTTTGACTCATGACGTCCCCCTCATGCTGCTCCATCATGGGATGTGACTCACTGATGGGCAAAGTCTAGCAGAGACACTGGTTACATTGGAGGCTTTGGGTCATGCGGGGTGAATCAGGCTCCAAATGGCTAAGAAGAGACTGGCAGACTGAAGGCAAATGATCATGTGGTGTCAATCATGAATCTAAAAGCCACACTGGAGGCAGAGACAATTCCTCCAATGTATTTGAGTTCAGGAATGTTCCAGTCGTCCTTTTGACCATGGATATAAATCAGGGAAATGGTTTCAATTCATTAGTGCAGTTATTAATGCAAATCATACATGCTTTTCGGACATATTAATGTATTCATAAAAATGTAATCTGATTGACTTTCTGATGTGGCGTGTAATAATGATGAATGTTGGACCGCAAAAAGACCCAATGCTGTCATTGACAAACAAGGCCCAGTTTGCACTGGTTTTAAAATGTACTTTGGTTAATCGGATCACAAGTAGACGAGGGACTTGTTTACACCTGGTGATTTAATCTGTTTCTTTTGTTTACTTTGACCACTTTCCTGATTTTTTTGTATGTACTAATATGTACTAATCTAATATGTACACTGTGGGCTTTTTACTGTAGAGCACATATTGTGAACCTGAAAGGAGACACCTATAAATGATATAGAAAGCAGTAACTTTTGTTTCTATTCTTATATCCTCAAATCTCTGTAGGTTTCAAATGCTGTTAGCGTTTACACAGTGAATGCAGTCTGTTTTGACACTTGAATTGTTTGAAAGTGGACCATATTTTTGAGATCAGATCCACAGAGACGCATCTTAATATCAGGTGTAAACAAGTCTTAATTAAAACTAAATGTAATTAGGAACATCAGGAATTGAAATAAAGCAAAATAAATAAATAGATATATAAAATCACACCAAGTTACTGAAACTGAAATAAAAAATATGAAAATCTAATTCGAAAGCTAATAAATACTATAATCGTTTATAAAATGATATTATGAGACTTAAACTAGCTATCTTAACGGTGGTTCCAGTAGCATCATAGTATGATTAGGGATGCAACGATTATATATTTTGGTTGTATGATTATCGTCTGAGGAGTAATCACGATTTCACGCTTATTTTGCATTCATTAATTTTAAAACGCTACTAGATTAGAAAATCACATAAACTCCCTATATTTTAAAGTGTTGATTATTGCTGCTCTTTGAATAAATAATACAGCACACAATAATATTAAAAACAAACAATAGTCCATTTCTTTCTTTGGACTTAAAAGTAAGTGGAAATAGTTTCTGACATTTAAACACAAGTAATAATTTTACACTGGAAATAAATGACAGAACAATAAATAACTAAATAAAAATAATAAATATAAAATAGTATTTGTTTCATGTAAATATAAGCTAGATATTAGCGAAGTATTTCACTTTTAAAGAGAACAAATGTAGACAAAGGCTGCTAAAGCTCCTTTTTCTTTTATATATTTTTTCCTCTTAGGAGTAGAAATGTGTATATTTCATACAAAGTATGAAGCTGACCGGTCAGTTCTTATGTGAGTCACGGTGCGCTTGCGCCATTCTTTCAACTAGGTGTGCCTGGAAAGAGTGAGCACGCCGTCACTCCCAATATGCACGCAAATAAAGAAATAACGAACTTGTGCGCGCAAAAGACGCAGCATGTGAATGGCCCTTAGTTTATAGCCTCAGCCATAGTTAATCCAGTGTGCGTGGGTATTTGCCTCAATGTACAAGCTTGGAACTTCAAACTAGTGCACAGTTGGCATAACTTTTAGTTGCAGCATTTTGTTCTGTGCAGAAACGCGGTATTGAGAAGCCTTTACGATTAATTAACGTGACAAATTAAATTGCGGTTAATAGTGAAACTGGTTAATCATTGCATCCCTAAATATGATCTGCGTGTTTGCCATGATGAAATCATATTTCTTTGTGTAATTTGAAGTACAGTAATTTGTAAAAGTGTTCATAATTTAATTAAAACTATGTAACTATAAATATGTTAATCATTGACTTGTTTCCACATGGGACTTTTCAATGCAGTACAGTGGGGTAGGCACTTTCCACTGTCAGAAGTTACTAGGGATGTCCTGATCAGGTTTTTTTTGCCCTCGAGTCAGAGTCATTTGATTTTGAGTATGTACCAATACCGAAACTCAATCCGATACTTCTATAATACATAAAAAAAGGATAAAGAGGAGTAAAGAAACAGATCCAGGATGTTCCTTATTTTTTATTTAATTCACCTTATTTTAATATTCAACAACTCTTCTGTACTTCTGTACTTCTGTGAGGTAGCTTAAACAAACAAGTAATAAATAACATCAATTCTTCATTTTTGGACTTTAGTGCAACAGTAAATATAAAAAAAAAACTAATATAAAAACAAATAGCACCTCAACTTAAAATACCCAGCAGGCAATCCCAAGTTTACATATCTCACAGTTTGTTATGGCAATGTTGTTGTCATCAACTTTATAATACCTCCAGACCTCAGACATATTCACGCTTTTCACTTCAAGCTACTTCCGTCTTCTACTTTGCCGACATTTAACCAATAGCATCTCTGCAACAAAGTGATGTCATGCCGCATGTGTTGCTGCTTCTGTGTGAAGCCAAGAAAGAGGTCTAACTCTGTGCCAACTAGGGTTGGGCCGATAGACGATGTCATGGTGATCCATGTCCCCGCCCCACATGTATATTGATATATAACTTATTATTTGCATGTCATCTTAATAGCGATAACGGTCTTTTCATGAGCTGTGTTATATTATACTTATAGCTGCTGTTTGCATGGCTGACAGCATCGTGAGGATTAAATACATCGTGAGGATTATACAGCACCTCTCGCGCTTAAAATGTGTAGATTCAGTAGCAAACGCTGTTACCTGTAAACCCCGTCCCACAGACTTTACAGTGAATGTCTTTAGTTATTTTCATAGCGGACTTGAAGCCACTAGAAGTCTCTTATCCACTCTTGGAAAAGTGTAAATGGTGGATTAACATTCAGCACATGATCACTAATAAGATGTGCCATTATTTAACTTTAGGTGGATTCTAAAACTAAATCTGTCAGTGTTATTTTCATTCTCTCATCTTCAGCGCGTCACATTTCCGCGGCTGTTGTTTCTGTCATGTGAAGGCAGAAGGCGTTGACTGAGTGATTGACAGCTGATATTAACCAATCCATTCGCATTCAGTTCTAGCGCAGTGGGCCAATAGGAAGAGCACAAAGGCGGGGCAAGCATTGGGGGCTTTTTTTACTTCAGCAAGTTCACATGACAACTGTTTTAATCTGTTCCTGAGCGCTGCGTTTGGCGTCTTAAGGTGCAAAGATGCATTCTGCATAAATGTCTCCTAAATCCGCGCACGCGGTGAGGATTCTGCAGTGAAAACAGGTCGCACGGTAAAAATGTATGCACTAGCACAAATGCTTTCAAATACATATTTTAGGTCGCATAAAATATCAGGCGCAAGTGTGACCAAAACGGTCGAGCTCTAGCATCTTTACTTGTTATTATGTCCTCATAATAATAATAAAATAAGGAAGTTATCATTAATCACAATACAATTTACAGTGAACTCTAAACCAACTCTCGTCTCGTCTCTGCCACCAGCTGTGGGGAAAAGCCATTATTAGGACACAGACCACTCCGCTTGATCATGCCAGAGTCCCGCGGAAAAAAGTGATTGACAGGTGGTAATTTGTGTATAACTTTATTTATTTATGGTTTGGTCATGGGTAAAGCAAAGACCATGTGGGTCAGGTAGTGAAAACGATAGGCTACAATTATTAAATTCGTTATGTATTAATTGATATTTAACAACAAAAACCCCACCCCGCCTACGACGACGATACCATCGTCCATCGCCGATGTTCACATTAGACATCGTACGATGCCAAATTTGTCAACATCGCCCAACCCTAGTGCCAACGCATAACTATAGATGTGTTAAAAAAGAATGAGAATATATCTATACATATATTTTCGAGTCCTGATTGGGAGGTAACGTCCAATTCCGATCGAGTCTGAAACTGTGTGATCCGATCTGGACATCCTTAGAAGTTACAAAATAATATTGTACCAAAATAATGAACTGTACAATACCACTTTTTTTAAAAACCCTTTCGTAAAGGTACCTTAAGAGTCGAGCCAGACTCGCTGCTGAACACTGGTTGGTTTACAGCAGCATTTCTCAATCTTGGGCTGCGTCTGAGTTGCCTACTTTTCAGTAGGTACTGCATTTGAATTTAAATCTACTACTCGATGTTTAGAAAAGTACAATCTATACAGTATGAATGTGAGTAGTATGAATGGAACGTACTACATTGGCCATTTTGTCATCAACACGTGACCTACCTGTGTCAGTTGTGTCGCTTTACTCCCATTCATGAATTCTCTCGTGGCGCATCATGGGATAGCGTAGTGTTTATCCGATGAGCATGTCAGAATCTCACCAGTAGTAGTAGGTCATCCGGGTACTTCTCGCATACAGTTTTTCGAATTCTATGAATTTGGACATACTAGTAATCAGCTCGCATACTGTTTTTAGCGTACTATATAGTTTGGAAGATTTCAGACGCAGCTGCGGTCCTTATGCCCCACCGCTCTGCACAGTTCTCATATGGTTTTTTTTTTAATTTAGACATTTGTTCCAAGTCAACAATAAAGTAGTAGTTTAATTCAAATTGAATTTACGTGTGTGATATGTGAATTTATAGTTGTATTTATTTATGAAGGTGTATTATGTCACACTTTGTGCTTCTTTAGTAAGAAGACACTGCAGGCAATGCTGCTGTGTAAATGCTTGAATAAGAGCACAGTTCATGTAGGGAGCTCTTCTAACGAGCTGGTTATCTAAATCAGGTGTGCTAAATCAGAGAGACATGTAAAACATGCAGATTGGTTGGCTATGAGGACCAGTGCTGTATCCAGAATTACTTCCAATACCCACATTCTCTATTCCTTTACATTAGGGCGCTATTAATATAGTCCACTTGAAGGAGTGAATGAAACGAGTGAGTGAATTTGGGCACTCTGCATTGCAAGGTATGCCGCTTTGTTTGTTTTTTGCTGGTTGTTAAATCCAGAATGAGAAATGCTGGTTTGTGGTTTGTCATTTGTAATGGTACATGATGGTACCACACATTTACTCCACACATTAACCTTTGAAGTAAGAAAATGGTTGCAGTTGTTTCTGCTTTACATGTACATAATATACTAATCATCGTCATTAAACTGGGTAATAATTACTACCATTCCTTAAACCTACCACAGAACCTTACCTGAACCCTATGTATTATATTGTAACTTGGTACATGTACAAAAATGCATTGTGTAACAAAGTCTAGCCAGAAATTGTGTACAGTATTTGTAAGATCCACTATGGAAGATTCTACTGTGTCTTAGTACGTGCTGTTTTTTTTTCTTTCATTAACAGGAATCTATATATGGATATCTATTAATAGAATCCAGTCCCTGTGTCTGAAAAGGCAAAAAGAGAGGATTTGTATCCTGCATGAAAGCTGTAATGTTGTGTGCTGCGTGTTTTCTAATTTGCTGGCCCATTCATAATTCCATAACATAATTATCAGCAACAGGATCTGCCTCAGTAAATGGTCTCTTTTTAGTGGATCATTTGAAGTACAGAAGCCTGTCTGTTTCCTCAAGAGCAACCACAAACACATGAAGCATCATGTCCCAGAATGCCTTCTTAAACCGGACACTGCGTTTGTGCTGAACATTGGGTTGTTCTGTTAACACACGTTAAGTGCTTCGTCTCTCAGCAGCTTCGTCTGCACTTAGCAAGTCTAATTCTCAGCACAGCCAGGTTTGAAATCGCTTATGGCAGACGGGCATTTCTGTCGTCCATCATCATAAAGGCTGAATGGAGACGACTGCCCAACTGACAGGGGAAAAGCACAACAGCTCAATCGCTCAGCAATCTTTTGCTCATTATCGAGCGCTTGTGCTTTATTTGAGGAAATACACAATGTGATTTTAATTGTTAATGATTCTGATGGGACGCTGTTGAGCGATGATCTAATCGGCTGGGAGGAAGACTGCAGTTCTCTGCGGAGAATGGTGTTTCGTTGGTGTGTGTTTGCCACAGCTGTCTGCTGGAGTGTGTTCATCCACATCCCACAGGATTGTGGGTGTGTTAATGAACTGTGTTTTTTAATGTTAACAAAGCTCCTGGAGATTGTATTCAGCTTATTTACTGTGCATTGTCACCACACACACACACACACACAACCTGCATGTAGTAGATAGTTTAAAATATGCATTGCTTTTTATACCAGGATTCACCTAGTGAATGTTTTGTAATAATATCTGTTTAATAGACCTGTCTTTATATGGCAGTAATCAAGCAGCGGACTTTTGAATGACATTTATTTTTTGTACCTTTGTATAATGATCAATCTAGTGAACTACACTCAAAAAAATAACTCATTGAGTTAACTCAATTTAATTGTGTGCAGGATTTCCATCCAATAAATATACATAACCCAAACACAAAGAAAGATCATCCTAATAACGAAATGTAATTGAGTTAGTCCAGCTCAATTTGATCATATATAGCTAAGCAAATAGAAATCCATTAAACTATTATAATTGATTTACATTTGTTCAACTTAATTTAAATCAATTAACTGAAAATATATTTTCCATAATATTTATTTTAAAATATCTTTTAATTACTACACACACACACACACGTCAAACTCAGATTAAGTTTCTTTTATTGAAAAATAAAAAAAACATTAGAAAAACTAACAGGTCCAGCATCTGCTGTGAAGAAAGCCACAAACACAATAAGAGAGTGGAGGCATTTGATCAACATTTAATTTAATTATAACATGCATTAAAAGCACAATATATGTTATATGTTGAACAATGAGGCAGAAACTACTGCCTGTTTTACATGACTAATTAAAAAAAAAATTATCTGCTGGACCTTAAAATCAGGAGATGTAATGCAAGTAGGCACAAAAGGTCTTACATCATGTTAACAATGAAAACACACAAAAAAATCAACCTAAAATGGAGAATATTTAATGGAATGTGCAGAACAATCAAACATATAAAATAAATTATTTTTTTTTCCAATGTTTCTTCAAGTCATAACATGAGAACATAGACATATTAAAAATGGCATAGTTCCTTAAATTAATAAGTTCCTTAAATTACAGCCCCCATGCTGCCTCAACATCCATGAGTTCACTTAGTGTTGTTGGTTTAGATGAAGGACGGCAGAAGATCGAAATGACAAAAGAATCCCAAATACCAAAAAATAAAGACACTGCTCCATGTTTTTGTCATCTGGTGTTCACTTCTGAAGAAAACTTGAATTTCAGCTTCTGTATCTTTGTATTGAGCTTGTGTCCATCCAGATTCATTATGATTTTCTGGAAAAACTCAAAGGTGTACTTGAGGTTTTCTGGAAATCTCAGATCAAGGGCATAAATGAGCCCAAACAGCAGGATGAACCCCATGATGACACTGCCTACATTGTTCAGTACATTAATGCCTTCGATCACAATTCCCACATCCTCTGGCTCCCCATTGTCATAACTTTGGACCATGTAAATCCCTATAACTGTGCTTGAGATGTCCCTCTCCACATCCTCAGTGCTAGAGGCCTGAAAACACAGTCAAATGCAATGATAAATATTTTGTGTGAATTGGTGTAATTTATATATTAGTCACAACATACATTTGTGAATCTTTCTGTGTGCATCTATTTACAGAGTTATTCAGTTCCATAACTGTGTGCCATAGGAGAAATAACTGAGTTAAACTACTGTGTTACACTGTTAGAGACTACATGAGAAACGTAATCAAACTTACCAAATATGCCTTAAAGAAAGGAGTTAGGACTTCACTGAGGTAGATGACCAGGCTGCTCAGGATGCACTCCCTTCTGGTGTTGATATCATCACACTAAAGCAGAAGCACCAAACAACACAGGAATTTGTAAAAATGTAAGTGCACATGACAGAGAACAGAGCGTTGTGCCCTTCACAGTGCCTCCCCCCTAAATTCTATCAACAAGGTAGCAGTTGCAATGTATGGTTTATACAGACATTATTGGTGTATTCAGTAGGTGAAATGCAACATGCGTAAGGATTATTTCTCAAAAGTGTTCAAATGAGCAGATATGGACAAGAAAACCTTACAATAACCACCCCAATACAGTGAAAGGATGTTTCATGCACATCTACTAACCAAATTTTTAATTGCATGGACATCCTTGATCCTTTGCCCCTTCATTCCTCCTTTCTTCTTATAGATCTGTAATGGTTAGTTAGAGAAGTAGTCCTGCTGTGACAAGAACTTTGATTGTAGTGGCTTGGTAGTAATTCGCCGGAACTCTGCATTCACCTGGAAAATAATTAAGAAAAACAGTCATTTATTTATAGTTTTTTATTTGTGTATGGACACGGATAGCAATAACCCATAAGAACTACAATTTAAGGATCCTCTTCATTTCTTTTCAGAACTGTATGCTAAAACATTATACATTACTCCCCCCTCATGTTTTTCCAATCCCCTGAGACCTTTGGTTGTCTTGGGAGCACAAATTAAGGTATTTTAGTTGAAATCAGAGAGCTCCCTCATCCTCCATATACAACAGTGATAGTGACTCCTTCAAAGTCCAAACAGAAAACGTTCTCAAAACAAATTAAATGCCTTCTAAGTGGTTCAATCACAAAGCTATGAGAGATTTGTTTTCTGCACAGATAAAACAAAAGTAATGACTTTGTTCAACAGTTTCTTCAGTGTCAGTATATGGTGCACATTCATGAGAGTGATGTGCTTTTCATGTGTGTTGAGCTCTGTTTCGCTACTGACGTATTACCTCAGATGTGCCTGTGCTTTGTCACACACAGGCATCTGGGGTATACATTACTCCACAGCACTCGTGAATGTTAGTTAAATAACACAGTTGTTATTTTTGTTTTATGTGAACACAACTGCGTTCTCTTAGCTTCATAATATTCATATTGAACCACCGAGATGAACCACTGAAGACACATGGACTGTGTTTTTTTGGTACATTTCTGGGCATTAAACGAGGGCTAAAGTTGTCACAATACTGGAATATCTGTACCAATTGATACTGAAATTTTAAAAATGTCCATTTCCTGCTAACATTTGATCGCTGCTGAGTGCGTACCTAAACACTGCTGATTGTCCATTGAGCTCAACAGAAAGGACTGTGATTGGCAGTAAAGATCACCGGTTAACCACTGTTCAGTAGTTCAAAGCCATGAAGATCAGTCAATGCATCAGCGGATCGCTCGTATGTTAGCTCATAGAAAGACCAGCTAGTCAATGCGACTTTGAAGTGCTCCAGTGTTCCTATCCCTGAATTGGTGGCTTTCATGACCAATCACAGTCATTTCTGTTAAGCATGTGAACACAATGGCCAATCAGCGGTGTTTAAGAACTCTACCTATCTACTCTACCATATCTACTATCTATCTACTATCTCTTAAAGTAAATAAGCTGGCAACATAAGCCGTGTGTATCTTATGTGAATAAAGCACATTGTCCAATTCTATTTAGAGATAATTATTATTGCCATCTTCATAGACATTACTGTGTCTATTTTACAAACCATAAATGTTATGTTTTGCTAGTATTTGTGTATTCCCTTGAAAACATTGATAAGTTGTGATTTATGACAAGCACCATATGCCTCAGCATGAAAAAAAATCGGATTTAAATTTAGCAGTTGATGACGTGTGCTGTAAACATTCTAATCACACCGGTGTGATCGTATGCTTAAGGGACCAGCCTAGACTGATCACATGCAAGTGAAAGGGTTAAGAAACATCACACAAAAATGCCAGTATGCGAGTCTGATCACGATGCAATATTGGTTTTATACAATGGTAACATTATTGTATGCTTTTTTCTGTTTTACTATTGGAATCTGTTCAAAACAAAGCCTGGGCAGCTGTTTCATTGGCCAAAAAAGAGACAAAACAAAAAAACATCAATATTTATTTGACTAATGGCATATATTTATTAAGAATTATTTTTTTTTTTAACCAATATAAACATCTAATGGAAGTCGGATATTGTGACGGCCTTAGTTTATAACTTGATTTATAAGGGTATAAGTTTAATGAGGGTATAAGTGATCAAAAAAGAAGAGAAAGAGTGAACATTGTACTTTCAAGTCAATGGAGTTTATTCCTCCTGCTCCTAACATCACCTCCTTTTATATTTTAGTAAAGGGGTCATAAAGGAATTTTTAAATTAGAATAAATAATACATGAGCGTCTCTAATAATGTGTTAGATCGAAATCTGTGTCATTATCTGTTAACTTCATTTGTTAACTTTATTTGTGAAACTAAGATACACGCTCTCTGTTTTTCCCCATTTCTTTTTTCTCACCTTTGATCTGTGCCATGAGACAGGCCTGTTATATTGCTCATAGAATGCCCAATTAAACTCTTGTTGAGAGCGGTTTAGCTTCATTGCGTAATTGGTGAACTCTAACTTGTTTACATTTTCTGTGTGTGAACCTGTATCTTCAGGTGTGTGCTGTGTTTTGACTGGTGTAGTAATGTTGTGTCTGTCTTACACAGGCTAACGGGACCCTCAGGCTACCTCTCTGATGGACCAGGAAACTACAAATACAAGACCAAGTGCACATGGCTCATTGAGGGACAGTGAGTATTCAAAACAAACAAACAAACAAATTAGCTTTCTTAGATTAAATATCTGTACATTTAAAGGCAAAAATGCAATCTAGATAATTATTTTCCATGAACGATAACGATATACATTTTGCGAGGGAACGCAAAACTGTTTTTCCACAGACACTTCCTGTTCACTTCATACATGTCAACCCTCCCGTTTTTGCCAGCATTATCCCATATTTTACCATTTTATCCCGCTATCATCCTTTCATTAAGTATTTTCCCATCTTTCCCATGTATTTGTAATCTTGATAGCTCGCTGAAATTAATATAAAAATGTCTGCATTCACTTTCTTTCCATTAAAACTGTGCGTCGATCATCACCCTTTATAATGTATGCAACCACTGAATCAGCCAATGACTGGTATAAGCGCTGACTGACAGACGCTCTCTGTATGATAAACTGATCCCAGATCAGCTTCTGTACACGCAATTTAAAGAGGAGCGAAAGTGCAGGACATTTTGGGATATTCGGGTGTATGTTTAGACAAATACTCTTAATAATATGTAAACATACATGTTCGTCCTGCGTGTTTTATTTTAAACACAACTAATGTTCTCTTAAATGAGCACAAACAGTTACGAAAGTAATGGAATAGCCTACTTTCATTATAGATCTGTGCATTCTTACAGTGGCACCTCTGTTATCAAATAAAAAACGAGAGATTCATTTGCTGCTCTTCACTTGTTTGATAACAGAGGTGTCACTTTAATTGGTGTCTACAGAAGCTGATCTGGGATCAGTTTATCATACAGAGTGCATCCGTACAGTCATTGGTCCGTATACATCTGATTCAGAAGTTGCATATGAAGGGGGACGATCGACGCACAGTTTTAATGGAAAGAAAGTGAATGCAGACATTTTTTTATTAATTTCAGCGTGCTATCAAGATTACAAATACATGAGAAATATGGGAAAAGACTTAATGACAGGATGATAGTGGGATAGAATGGTGAAATACTGGAGAATCCCGGCAAAAGCGGGAGGGTTGACATGTATTAAGTGAACAGGAAGTGTTTGTGGAAAAACAGTTTTGCGAGGGAACGCAAAACATCTTTGCGATGGAACACAAAAACTTTAAAAATATATATTTTCCTATCACTATTTTTTTTCCCATGAAGTCTGCTCTGCTGACATATGTTGTTATTTTAATTTATGATGATGAGAATATACAGTATTATATGCGAAAAGATGCACTTTGATTTATATTTGTTGACAATATCTGTGGGTGTCACCATTTAAAATTAGAATTAGGACTTTCTCATTATTTCAGTTGTCAAAAGTTGTACAAGTTGATCTATTGAATCAATCTATAATTTTTTGTAACATTTAATTAGTCATTTCAAAATAACAGTATCACGATGTGTTTTTATTATTAATTTGAAATGAGATTAATTAAGGGACTAAGTTGAAAAGAAAATGAATGAATGAATGAATAGCCTGCTTTGTTAGTTTGTTGGATCGTATTGCTTTCCCACTATAGTTGATCTGCTCCAGAGTTTGTTTCAATGAAGACGACACCACTTCATTCAGATTAGATAAGCAAATCTTTATTAATGTTTTACTGAATTAAAAAATAACAAAATAAAGCAATATATAATAAAAAACAAATAAATAAATTTAAAAAATCACCTGCTTAGATGGCCATAGGGTGAGTAAATATCATAGTTTTTGGGCAGACTTTCCCTCTAAGCCTGAACCTGAACTCTTAATTTGACTTTGTAACCCAATCTGACCTGACCAGTATTGTAATGCGTTTATGGTCTAATGCAAAATCGATTGCTTTATCTTTATTGTACTCCACCCAAGACACCAAGAAAATGTCTTTTGTTTATTGACATAGTAATAAAACAATTGTTATATTGACTTCTAAAGGCATATTTAAATCATATCTCACTTCTTTTCTTTTTTTTCTTTCTTGTTTTTTTACAATGTAGGGCTGCATTTTTCAGTAATGTGCAAAACATTTTTCAAAACTAAAATAAAGTAATGTGATTTATTGGCAGTTGAGATCCTGCCTTGGAAAAAAATAAAAAAAAATAAATGACTGTCAATCTCAAATAATATATTTGAACAATGTTTTCTTCATCATAAACTGTGTTTCTTTGTTTATCCACTGAAATGGTTGTTTTCATAAATGTATCACTTGAAATTTAAAGTTTATTACAAATTGATCTGAAGAATTACATCTAATGCGTTTATGTATTTATGTATTTATGTATTATGTATTTATTACTTTATTCTATCTGATTCGGATATGAAGTTATTATATCATTTTTTTTTATCTGTATGGATCTTTGAATAAACACACAAAAACTTTAGAGTCGTAGTTTACTGACAAGCTACACATTCATTATCGCAGACAATTTAATTTTGCGATAAAACTGAAGGTTGTTCTGTCATGTTTGTGTTGTTTGTCAGTCAACAAAGGCTGTGTGTAGTAAATGGTGCTACATCTGATTTATTATTATTATTATTATTATTATTATTATTATGTTTAATAACATGTAATTACTCCAAGCTTACTTCATAACTTTAGGCGAATGCTTAAAATAAATCATTCTGTGAGATGATTCCGTAGCCATTTAACTATTAGTTGCTAAACCAATGAAAGCAGTTAAATCTTGTTTATTCGGAAAACCTCTGCTCTATTGGTGTTTCTGTGCAAGAGCGCCCTCTGGCCATTGCAGGACATTTACTATTGATCAAAGAACTGCTTCTCCCTGAAAATAAGTGCATGTCATTCCTTACCCTGTCACATTTAAAGCATTTGTTTTGCAAACTCTCTCATTTACCCCTTATTTTGGTTCATATTAGTCATATGCAGTGTTGAAGAAAGTTACTTTTGAAAGTAATGCATTACGTTATAAAGTTATTCCCCAAAAAAGTACAGTAACTAGTTGCGTTCCTTGGTTACATTTTATGGAAAGTAATGTGTTACGTTACTTTGAGTTACTTTTGCATTACTTTTGTATTACTTTTCCTAAGTAGAGGAGATCTGCAATTAACAACACACTGTATTATCTTTATTTACTTTTGAAAAACACATCAAATGATAAAAATGTAGGATAATGTCATCTTCTGAGAACTTCCTGAGCCCAGAGCTCTACATGCCATGTATACAGATTAATGACAGTTTAGTGCAATGTGTTTGCTTTTGTACTTTTGTTCTTATTAGTGAAGTAAAATGAGCATTGACACAATCCCCTTTTACTTTGCTTCCTTGCATTATGAATAATGAGAATACTTCCAGCGCAGAAATGTAAGGCTCTGTCATATTGGTTTCTGTTTGTTTCTGCAGGGAGAAGATTTTTACATTGAGTGCGGGATTCAACTTTTGCTTTTAAAAATAAATTGCTAAATTAAAATGAAGTAATTGAACTAAAATTAACTCTCATTACATTTTTTAAAAAAGTAACTCAACTATTACTACTTAATTTAAAAGTAATGCGCTACTTGTAACTTAGAAAAGTAATATTATTACATAACTTGCGTTACTTGTTCTGCCTTAACCCCCAACACTGGTCATATGTAATGTAATGTGCATTTATATAGGGCATTTTTTGTATATGGCCACACACCCAAAGCCATATGAAATGGCCACATGAGGCAGTCAGACAGAATGTTGGAAACATGCATTGCACATCTTTGTGTCCAAAATCACATACGTCCCTACTATACATTGTGGGAAAAAAATGCTAGTCAAGTAGTATGTGCGAATTCATTGTATTTAAAATACAGTATGTAAGAAGTACCCAGATGACCTACTACTTTCCGGCGACTTTCTGAAGTGCACATCCAATGGACGCTATGCTATCCTATTATGAGGTCACATGATAATGACTAATGGCAGATGTAGTACATCTGAATACTATTCAAACTACTCTCATTCATACTATATAGAATTAACTTTTCTAACGGTCATGTTGTAAATTTAAACGTACCTACTCGAGTATTAGGCGATTTCGGGCTCAGTCTTTTTTTGGTTGAATTTCAGATTCTAAATGCCCTAAAGTTTGGTTTGCTGATTGCTAATTCTATTGGACAATTTACTTTTTTTGGTTCTGCAAAAACATGAGGTGCCTGGGACACATAACCAATGATCAAAACGTTCACTATCTATAGAAAACAAGTAAAAAAAGTGACTCTTAATGCAATGCGCCTCTTGTGTGATGGGTGACTAACCATGAATGCCCTGGGTTTACTCGCATGGCTTGATTAAACACATTTTGGTGAACTTTGAAATGCTGAAATCGAACCAAGAAGAAACTGCAACATTGTGAATTAAGTTCCTCATTGTCAGTTTGATTTCCTGTTTGGAAAGGCAAATAGTTTGAGCTCTGTTTCGTCAGGTCTTTTGAATGACCTCTGTATTGAATAATAATGTTTTTGTTTGTGATGTAGTGGTTGATGACTTTTCTTCTTTCGGCAGGCCAAACTCAATCCTGAGGCTTCGCTTTGAGCATTTTGCCACCGAGTGCAGCTGGGATCATCTGTATGTGTATGATGGAGACTCCATCTACTCCCCTTTACTTGCCGCCTTCAGGTATTCTCTTCATTTCTGTGTGTGTTTGTCTGTGTGTGTGTTGTAAACAGGAGCAGTGAGATCTCCAGGTAATGACCTGTTAATCCAGGATCAGATTAGAATGTGGGACGTTTTGCAGTGTTGTGTGCTTAACACATCAGACACTGTTTTAAACACAAGTGTTCTGTCTGTGTTCTGTCTGAATTACCCCAAAGAAATGTACCTAATGTCAGATTGAAATAGCAATCAAATATTTGCTGATACACATGTTTCTCATACTTGATTGAATGATTTTTCATCTGACAGTATCAATTTAACATGGCAGCCAGCAATAATTGAAACTCTTTTGACCACAGTGACAAACTGAGTTTCAAAACACACTTTCAAACAATCAACAGTAAGGGGCATTTCTAGTAACTACAGTTGAGATATTGTTACGCGTTTATGATGTTATATTGGATGAGACGTAACATTAAGTGAGTTTCTACTGGTGCTGGGTGAAAATAAGACAAATCACAACAAACGGATGTGTGAAACAAAAATAACAATTTACTAAACAAGATATTTAACAATGAATATATGAATTAAAAAATGTAATTTAAATTACAGAATCAAACGAAAAACAGGACTGTTGCCAAAACAAATAAATAAATAAAGCAATTTAACTAAACCCCAGCCCAATAAACTAACTAACCAAAGAAAAATCTAGAAACAAAACCATAATCTTCAGTGCATGCGATGCTTACTAACCTACTTAAACTATACAAAACATAATTACAGGTGTGGCAACTCCTCCATAAACTAACTAACACAAAATACTGTTCTACACAAAATTACTAGAGTTCTCGTTAAGTAGACACTGTTAGCAATTAGCAAAACAAAAGCTTATCTGAAAATCCAATTCTCATAAAGATTGTTCAACTTCTTTAAAATCAGGTAAATTGAGCTTCAAAAGCTTATCTTAACAATAAAGCACTTCAACGAGAGACAAACTAAACAGCAAAAAAATAATACAAACACGAAAGAACAGGCTGACTGACACAAGGGAGGAGTTTGGTGTAGAATCTGGTGCTCCTCTCGATCAGTGCAAGCGAATGCTTTTTAAACCATGCGGACCAGGTCCCGACTGGTGCGCCAAGTGGCATCATAATGAAGATTGACAGCCTGCTCAACCAATGGTCGCATACCTGGGCAGGACAGAAAACAAAGCAGGGAAAAGGGAGAGAGAGACAGCGCAGCAGAAAACAAGAACAAAACAGTTTTTGTCTTGGGAACTTCACTCAGTGGACATTTATTAAGACCATAATTAAGGCAAATAAATCGTTTACTTTGAATGATGATGGAACATTGAAACATTAAAGTATAGATTTCTTTCAAAATTAAACAACATACATACTGTGACTTGTAATTGTTTATATAAATAAATAAATAGCCATGATAAATGTTATTGTATTTTCAATTAAAATGTTTTTTACTGAAACATGGGTAAAACCTAGTGGTTTAAATGATAGTGGCAAAGTGTAAAGATTTGCAATGATATGACCTTTAAATAGAGGTTTTTTTTAGTATGTCATGAAACAATTTGTGTTCATCACAATTTTTGTATAAACTATTGTTACACTGAGTTACATTTTAGTGGATCTCTTCTGAAAATCATGTTATTACAATTATGGTAGCTTTTTGCTGTCCTTAGTTTTTGTAAATTAATTGTGTCAGAGTGTGTACTGTATATACACAGTCCTCAGTTCCCTTCATATTTCTCACATTATCACACCTTATTTACTTTATTATTCACCATTAAATTGTGTTGGAACAAATTCAGCTGAATAATGTCTGATATCTTTGATTGAAAGGTACTGCATGTCAGTTTAACAAAAAAAACTAAACAAAAAAAACAGACGGCTGCTGTTATAACATAAGATCATGCACAAGGCTGGAAATTGTAGCCTGCAAAACTTATATTTAATAATTAGTTACTCAAATGGTCAGTGTGCTGATTTGCAGAAAAGAAAAAATATGGTTGTATCAAAGAAAAATATCAAAGTAATAAATGTTATAGAGTATATATTTTTATTTGTATAAAGTTATTTTGCGTTTATTTAACCTTGGTAAATACAAGAGTCTCTTGAGTGGCTTTTTGTGTGAAATGAGATCGGGTAAGCCTGCAAATCTAAGGCCCCATTTACACTAGTACGTTTTAGTTTTAAAATGGCATTTTAGAATGACAACGATCCCCGTCCACACTAGCGTTTCACCCAGCGTTTCTGAACAGCTCTCCGTCTACATTAAAATGGTGAAAACGCACATCACATGACCACACACACACACTCTCTGGCATGCACTGCAGCGTGCTTTGAGCACACACCCACATGAGAGCTGTGCACGTCGGACTGTTCATCACGGATCTACCGCTGGATCTAATCTCACTATATTTGTTAAACGTGATATTTAATTCGTCTTGTTGTCTATATCTAACGTCATATTCCCCGACTTTGGTCTTTTGAATCTATTACTTGTTCTCAGGTAACATGCTTTGGCTGAGCGCAAAGATAAGTTAGGTTAATATCTTAATTGATGTAACCACGGACACCAATTCTCCACATCTGACTGATTGTTTGCCTTTGATTTTCTCTATTGTATAAACTTATTGTGCATTATACTTTTCTAATGGCCATTATTGATCATTAAAACAGATATTCAGTGAAAGAGAGAGGGTATGTTTCGTATTTTCAATGAAAATGATAGGAGGCAGTAATGTTATAGGCTCTGTTTTGTTATAAATATGCATGAAGGTGACGGTCATATTATAGAGCTAAACGACGCTTCAGCATTTTTGATGTCTGTTAAGTTGCTAATATCAAAATGAAAAAAGGCAGTTCCACAAATCATTTTTTCATTTTATTGTCAAGATAGTGAAACAGCATAGCCAGGGGGATGTGAATGACTTTATAAAGTACACACTCGGGAGTTTGTTTTTCATATCAATCTTTCGAAGTCTGAACTTACACGGAGAGGATGTAAGACTGAACTGTGTGTAGGCTAATTAATATTGAGGAAAAAGCCCCAATCAGACAGGCGAATGTCTGCAGCCACGCCTCCGTTTTCAGATGTCTCCGTTTTCCCCCATCCACACTGAAACGGAGCAGCTGCATTTTTTGAATGAAAACAGCCTTTCAACCGTTTCCAAAACGCTCCGTTTTCTGGGCTCAAAAACTCCGGCGTAGTGTGGACGGATGGCATAACCATAGCAAAACTTATGCGTTTTAAAACTAAAATGTATTAGTGTAAACGGGGCCTAAGGGCCAGTACACACCAAGCTGAGGCCAAACAAACAACTAGCACCTGTAAAATCCAACTGTGTTGTCGCCTCATGACGACTAACATCTGGTTCAGTCTGGACCAAAAAACTGTCCATGAACACAACAAACAGACAAAAGCCGACTGATTCAAGAGCATTCTATGTCTGTGCAAGAAGATGTGTCAGAACACACACAAAAAAACATAACTTCCGATGTACACGTGCAAAGTGTAAACAGCAGAGTTCAGTACTTTTATCACAGTAATTTGTCACTCACCACAGAGGGATTCACTCCTGCAAATATGTCTGATAATCTAATGATCCATATAATTTTCAAATATTTGAGAAATGAAGTGAAATTGCAACCGGCCTTTTTGTGTTCCTCCTTGACTTTATTTGTTAACTTGCTATGTCACTTAACTACGTCACATTTGCACTCTGATTTGTTGCTGAATAGCCAGTCAGAACAATTACTTAAAGGGCCACGAAACCCCCTGTCTCAGCAGGGTGTTTTCACACCTCTAGTTTGAAAAAAGTCAGGAAAGTGGGCGTGTCCAGCTCTGGGAGTGTGGGAGTGTCGGGGGAGGGAAAGAGGGAAGGACTTGCAAAGAAGGGCGTTTCCATTTGGGCACGCGCTGATTTCACAGGCAAAGCAAACACACAGACGCAGTATGTTTGATACTGCACGGTGAAGGGGAGAAAAAAAATCCTCCGCATTTCTCTGTAACTTATGTACTCTGTAGGTACCGTCAGAAAGCCGTGTGTGTATAGACTATCCTGTCACAAAATGTAGTTTGTGGTAACATGTTTACACTCGGAGAGCAGCATTAGCGGATCTTTCAGTCTATAATATTGTACTGTAATATTGCAGTGATATTAACATACTGTAAACTTAGTAACTAAATCATTTTGACTGAGGTATGTCTTTAAAAACTGAAAGAGCACTGCTGACGATACAAACTAACTTTGCAATCTGGGTTAAACAAAGGGCACTGCCCACACACACACCAAATCTGTAGACAGACAATCAAACTGGATCTGTGTCTTTTTATCAAAAGGAGACGAGCTGCAAATCCGGATTTCATCATTTCCAGATGCGAAAAGCTCTCGGGTTAAAAATGTTCCTTACAAACGCATTTCTGTCGCGTGCACTGTAATCCACACATGATTCCAGCAGCTCTCTCATAGAAACAAATGAGAACAAAACCTTCGTTGCAACACAGACGACCCATGTCTCCAAATTCTAGTTCTTTCACTTGTTTTGGCAACACAATGTGGCGTCTCTCTGCCGTCTGAACGCTGTAAACAGTCTCCGGCATCATCCATATTAATGAAGTTTCGCTTCATACACAATAGAGCGCGCTGATTGGTTTGAAGCATGTCTTTGTCATGAATTAATGCCGCACACTCAGATACGTCACAATGTTCTCGAAAGGACAGACAGCTACTCTCCAGGCTGGATTTACACCCAAGTATCTCATGGCCGTGACGCAGCTTCTAAAATTCGTTTCAAACCGGAAGAACGAATTTGCTCAAAATAACGCAAAAACAACCAATTTTCACTTTTTAGTGCAATATATGTGTCCTAATAGTGTTTATAGCAGCGTGGGACACATATATGACTGTCAACAGCTCAAAAACGTGTTTTGGTGTTTCGTGACCCTTTAAGACGACGGCTGAACAAGAATGTAGCTTTCTCAGTCATTAGAGGTGTGAAGTGTTTGAAATGCTCTTGTGTTTCATGTTCCAGTGGTTTGATTGTTCCTGAGAGCTACAGTAATGAGACTGTTCCAGAGGTGGTGGCTCATTCCGGCTTCACCCTGCTGCACTTCTTCAGTGACGCCGCATATAATCTCACCGGGTTCAACATCTCCTACAGGTCAGTTCAATTCCTGCACCAAAACAAACTCCTGCTCATTTATGCTGCACATTTGCATGGTGTCTTTAAAGCATTATGGGTATGGTTCCATCATATGGCTCTTTTCCACTGACTGGTACAGTATGGTACGGTACGGGTCACCTTTATCAGGCTTGCGTTTCCACTACAAAGGGTACCATTTTGGTGGGCGTGGTGTACGACAGAGAGTTTCAGTCGATGTCATTCTTGCTCAAATAAATGTCTGCAGTAAAGCCGTACAGGTCGTTCACAAATCATATGAGAAGCACTTCTCACAAAACAGATGCTTGAAACGTATAAATACTTGTGTATAAATGTTTATTACTAACCTTTCTATGAACATGATTTGCTTCTAACTGCAGATCAATGACAGTGCCAAATAGCCTACTGTACGTCTGCAATTATATAAAATAAATAAATAAATGCAACATATATGAGCACATACAGACCCTTACATTCTCTGATATGTTACCAATTACAGAAAAACTACACACAGCATACATTTAGTCCTTATTTGAGTTAAAAAACAACACCCATTATAGCCAACAGTCAGAGCAAACCTCTCATCTGTGTCTGTAATCTTCACCGGCACATGTAGCCTCTGTTAGAGAGTAATTCTGTCATTCTGAGTTCATAATAGCCCAAAATGCGATGTACGTGGCAGTTTGTTCGTGATTCAGGTTGCTGAAACAATTTGCTCCTGTGTTTTGTCTGGCTTCTTTTTTTCCGCGCTTCACTCTCGCGCTTGTCATTTTCTTTTCTGAAAGGATCAGACGTCGAAGACACTTCAATAATTACACATCAGCTTAAGAAATTTGTTATATCAAATATAGACGCGATCGCGAGCTCCCTGGAGAATGGGAAAACCGCTCGCACTTTTAGATGGCCTTGTAAAGCAACATTAGGACACAGCAGATTTTGTTCTTCTTGGCTTTGTGGCTGTACATCAAGAGAACGACAAGGTTTGTTTGAGCTCGGGTCATCCATGGCTCGTTATTATATGCATATACAGTAGTTTTATGGTGTAATGTCTCGGCTGTGTATTAAAAACATGGCAGTTCCTTTGTTTACATTCTGGCTAGCTCCTCAAGATCGTGACGTATCTCTGTAATCAATCAGCGTTCAGCTGCGCGTGTAGCTCCACCTTTTGGTACCCTTTCTCGTTTTTGGTACCCTTTTGAAAGGGTGCCGAAAAAGTGGTACGGTAAAGTTTGGTTTGGTACGCCTTTTGACAGTGGAAACAGCCATATAAGCGTACCGTACCACTAAGTGGAAACGGGCCAATAAAGCCTGTTCCAGGAGGCCGATACTAACTGCTGGAAGCTCTATTATACATTACTTTGTTTTTGTCCTTAGTATAAAGCAGCATTAAACATAGACATTGTGTTGAGGTCAGTGGCAGATGGACTGATATGTTTCACTTTAAAGTCATTTGTTTTTATCAAAAAGGAACCATTTTATGTGCTTTTTAACTTTACAATAGTACCACTATTGTAGGCCATGTCCACACAAACAGTGCTGTTGTTGTTTTTTTCCTTTTTTTAAATCTGTCCACATGAAAATGCAAAAACACAGTTAAGGTCAAGCTGAACCCACAGGTGATGATAAAACCCTTTTATGGTGGATTGACACCAAATGTGGAATTAAGTAAATATGCATGTAAATTGCATACAAAGTCAATGCAAACACATGAACAGAGGTGAATTACTGTTGCGTGGCCTGAATGAGTGTGGAATGCATGATGCATTTGCTGCAAATTAGTGGAATTCACCTCAATTGCATCTACTGTGTTTGGTGTGAACTTGGCATGAATAAAGCCAATCAAAATAGTAAAAACAGCTAGCACGCTAATGCCATGAGGCACAAACTATGGTTTTACTGTCCACATGATCACACTATAACTGAAGTTTTTGAAAATCTTCACCCTGCTTGGAGTCTTCAGAGAGTTATGGATTCAGTCACCTGATACTGCATCTGTAAATAATATTTCTGTGGACAAATGGCCAACAGTGTAGAAATAAAGCGTTGGTTATAAAATAATAACCATGTTCGTGTGGACAGGGCCTTAACATGGCTTCTTGCTAAAACACTAAACATTTGATAACTTATTGCGAATAACAAATAAATCCAAGCTTTATTGACTTCTTAAAAAAACAAAAACTAAAAAATCACTTTTGAAGGTTAGTCTACTCAATCACTTATTAGTTTCCATTTATTTATTTGGAGAGCAAGTACACACACCTAGAAAGAAATGCTGGCATCGAGTCATGATTTAGAATCATAAACATTTTTTAAATAGTTGTTTATCTGTATATCTAGATGTAACACCTGAATATGCATGGGTTGGTATTAGGGATGCAACAATACAGTTAGCTTACGGTTCAATACATACCTCGGTTTTTTAACACGGTTTTCGGTTCGGTTCGGCTTTGATGGCTTTAACACATAAGTGTTTTTTTTATTGTTATTCTATGCTTAGGCAATAGGAACAGTTAGAAAGAGAAAAAAAAAAGATTTATTGCAATACTCCTTTAGTTTACTTCAAAGCCAAGAAAGGTACACTAGTTCCTAGTGTATTGTATAATAATAAAAAATTAACACTGAAATCTCACAGCTGCTGGTAGCCCATGTACAAACTGGGCAACACATAAATTCCTACATTTTAAAAATAAACATGCATGTGAAGTTAATGAACATAAATTGACCATTTCAAATATACTCATTTGTACTTTATACAAAGTATAAAGTATTATTTTAATGATTATAGGGATCTTTATAACAATTCAAGATTTTTTTTAATCTAATTTGATGCATCACTTGCTTTTGTTTATATCTCGGACAGTTTTACCTATTAAAGTTTATTAAAATATTAATGACAACAGAACATGGGCTGCTCTACAAATATATTCTTTATTATGGCAAGAATAAAAGGCAAAATAAAGCACACTTACTAAAAAATAGATTTAGATTTTTAGATTTAGCCCGCTCCACAATTCACACATTACTGTCTGGCTAGTTTCTGTGCTATACTTATGCTAAAAGGGTAATAATGGTCCAACATTACTGATCATTATCACCAATATAAAGCCTAGAAAAACAGGGCATCAGTGTAAACCGAAAGGTTCAAATATTCATTTCCATTTCATTTTGGTTTTGTAGCTATTAAATTGTTTAAAATTCAAAATTGTAACATATACATCAGTGTAAAACTTATGACTGGTGGACAAACATATTTCTGTAATTGTGTACCTGGGTCTCCATTTTGCCTCTTTTGGCTTTAACAATCCCTCAGGTTTTTCCAAACCTTTTAACAAAAACTTTCCTCTTTTCCCACTGCTGTTGCTATTTCTAGCCAAGAATGATTGTTCATCAGGTTATCTGTATGATCACGGATCATAAAGATATGTGTACAGTCGTACTGTTTCAGACAAATTCTCTTCAAAGTGTTTCATATTCAACTCAAATCAAACGCGGCGCCGCGCGCACTGTTCGCTTAGGTCTCAAAACGTCACATTCGCCGCGCACACTCAAGCGAACTTGCGGACGCGTCGAGTATAAACCCGAAATGTCCCAACACCGCGGAGTTGAAAGACACCGGCGCTTCCTCCTCACTTCACCATGTTAAAGTGTGGAATGATGGTTGAGCGCCCCCTAACTTTAGAGCATAGTGATTGAATATTTACTCGCGGGGAGGAGTTTCCTCATCTCAGCCCGTAGATTTACAGGCACACACAAACAGTCTATTCAGAGAGAAATAAAACGCACATAAATTATTTAAACGTAAAACCGGAAAAAACGCAATTCACAAGCGCGTATTGAACCGTGGATGTCATACCGAACGGTTCAATATTGTATTGAGAATTGTTGCATCTCTAGTTGGTATAAGATTCTGATGGTATGATAATCTTGGTTTCACGGTATTGTGATTACTGCTCTAAAATATGTCCTTTTATAAATGTCTGGGTAAAAAACTAAAACTTTTTTCCTCTTTAAACGCACTATATTTTGTGTTAAGAAATATTTAAAATATTTAGGAGCAGTAAACATGTCAGGCTAAGTAATTCAAAATAATCATTGAATTCTGCGGTCTTCATTAGTTTCAAAAACACAGATTTCTTTACAATTTAAAATGGCATCTTTGGAGATCTTTTCTGCTGGAGATACTGTTGTCTTAAAAACGTAAATAAAAAATTCTTACACATACCATAGGAAAGGTATAGCAGAAAATTTTGGCGGTTTTAAAACCTTGACGTTTCCAAACCGTGCTATACCTTGATAATGGTTATCGGCCCATGCCTACACTGGAAAGGAAATATTTTAGAGACAGATCTCTGCCTCTTTGGCAATTAAAATTAGATCATTCGTTTAAGGGTGACTTCCTGTATAGGGGCAGAAAGGAAGTTCACCTTGTTTGAGAACAGAGATTATTTCTTGAAAACTGGTTCACTGTTACTATCTTGGACTTTGAAATTATAACTTTAAATGACTGCTTGTTTACAAGGCTTTCTCGCACTGGTTAAGAACAGCAGGCATTTTTTATGGAGTTTAGGTGTTTTGGAATGCCAGAATCATGGGTATTATTTTGAGTATACATTGGGGGAAGTACGAATTGAACACATCACCATTTTTCTCAGAAAACATATTTCTAAAGGTGCTGTTGACTTAAAATTTTCACCAGATGCTGGTAACAACCAAATAAATCCATATGTGCAAAGAAAACTAATCTAATTAGTTTACAAATTAACTTATGTGTAGTAAATTTAAATGACACACGGAAAAAGTATTGAACACATGAAAAGAGGGAGCTGTAGAAAGGCAGTGAAAGCCCAGACAGCAGCTGAAATCTCTCAGTAGTTATTCAGCAACCCTCTGTCCTTCAGCATTGTAAATTCATATCAGTTACTTCAGTCCAACATCTACATTAGCAGGATGATGAAGATGAAACAAGAGTGGACATTTCAGCAAGACAACGATCAAAACACAGCCAAAAAAACTCTCAAATGCTTTAAAGGTGCTGTATGTAAGTTTTTGACTCTTCTAAAGCATAAAAATACAATAATATGTGTGCAGATATTTAAGAAACATCCCAAGTGAACATACTTGTTTAACTGAAAAACAATGCTGAAGTCAGATATTCTGCTTTGAAAATGGGTTTTCCGTGCCGGAACGATGTCTTTGTTTAGATAAATTTCATATGCACGATGCCAGTTTAGCGAATTATATGTCAGCACCCTGGGTTGCCTTGTTGGAAAACAGCATATTTCATTCATTCATTCAGAAAGACTCTGAAAGCATGCGTCCGTGACCAAAAAGAACAGTATGGGAGACAGATGCAGTTCCACATGAGGTTATTAATTAGCAAATTACATAAATATTACGAACGTAAACATTAGGCGAGCAGGTTACATTGTAACCGCGTGTCCTAACAACACGCTGTGACGAGAGAGGCAGTGATCAGCTACTTGGCTGTTTGCACCAGACGAAACACGGCAGAAATGTAAATACAGCCTTTCAGAAGCACAGAATATGCACTCACTCACGGTTTAGAATCTATTTAATACATGTTAACCCACTTTAACATCAATGTAGATTCTGAATCACTCATATGTGTTTAGTTCTAAAGTTCAATTTCAGACGCTTTATTGTATTTTCCAGATCTGAGGTGAACTTTCTGCTTTCAGTATATGGCAACAAATGCCATGTAAAATGCATTCAAACTCGCATTGTTAGCATTTAGCACAGAATAAAGCACACAAGGCTTACCTGAGGTGATCTAGCTGTCATAGGTTTCTGTTGTTCAGCTGTGAGAAATAGAAGCCATTTCTAATATATCAATTTGAGGTGTTGGTTAGGACAAAAACTCCTTTTAATATGGAAAATATTCCCTCTATCGCGTGTCGTTGCTTTTATTTAAAACACAGTTTAAATCACTCGCTCCTGTACACAATCTGGCATTCCAGCGTACTTTTATTATGATCCAGGAGTGCAATACCTAGTTCAACCACTGGGTGTCAAACTTACATACTGCACCTTTAAGAGAAAGAAAATCAAGCTGTAGAATGGCCCAGCCAATCACCTGACTTGAATCCAGTAGAAAATACAAATTAAAGATCAGATTTGATAGACGAGATGCACAGAACCATCAAGATTTTACATTCTGTTGAAGTCTGTGAAAAAAGATCACACTTGAGCAATGCCTGACTTCATTCTTCATATGAGAGGAAAAAAGCCTTTTATGTATAAAGTATTAGATACATTTCAGTAGTTCAGTATTTTCTGCTTGTGTTCCATTGTTATTACACACAATTCATTTTTCAGATTTTGTTTTGTTTTATTTTTATGTTTGTATTGTTTGGGTTTACACCAAAATCTGGTTCAATTTCATATCAACAGCTTCTTTAGAAATATTATTCCCAAGAAACAAAAAAAAAAAAAACATGATGTGTTAAATACTTATTTCTCCCACTGTAAATGAAAAACAGTGCAGCTAGAACATCTACCAACAAGGATTTACTCCGTTATAATGGTCATAGTGGTTGAGGAACTTTTAAGTTTCAAGCTGAATAATAATGTCTTTCTCGAAATGTGTCAACCAATAAGATAATGTTCCCTTGACCTAACCCAGAGTTGTCTCGTTTTTACAATAACATAGTCCCACTTACATAGGAAATATAATAAGCAATGTTAAACTTAGACAAAAAGGTCAAATGTGTAAGAGTTTAGTCAATGAAAAGCAGCCTCGGGCATACATACAGTCTGTGAAGCTCATCGTGTGACCATTTTCATGTACTGCACCCTTACTATTCAGCGATGCATTATATCCATATTTTCGTTCTATGGCACCTTTCAAACTCTAGAGATCAGTTTCTGTCTGAAAACATAAAGTTAGTCACAGTTTCTTTGCTGTATTGCCAACCAAAACTAATGACAGATACCTTGATATGTCTGATAGAGGTAAATACAGTGTGAAACTTCTGTTAAAAATCAAATTCACTGATAAGTGGCTCTGTGTTATTGGGTCAATTTGATAAAGTCAGTGGTCTTTTCTAGTAAGTGCTTTCTGATTGTGTTTTTTTAACTTTAATTGACTGTTTTAATTAAATTGTGTTAACAATTTATATATAAAAATTGTGTAATTGTAAATGAAAGAATCCTGGATTATTAGAAGGAAATAAATGGCCATAGAATTGGAACAAAATTAAGTAAATAAAAATTTATAAAATATTCTTTATTTGGTCGAATAATGGGAAGAGTTTGCTTTTGTTTGGGGAGCAAATATGCACACCTAAAAAGAAATGTTGCCATCGAGTCATACAAAATCATAAACATTTTCTAAATGTCTGTTTATCTGTATATCTATGTTGGTGTATCTAGATATAACACCTGACAGGAACAAAAAGTCAGATGGAAACTTGATATAAATAGACGTACCCCTGATGCATATTAGCTGTTAAACCATTCACAATTTCGTAATAATAGAATTCAAATATTAGTTTTTGCTTTTTCCCTTTATAGGATAATACATAAAAGTATTTGGTGAAAGAAAAAGAGAAAAGTTCCTAACCTCAAGTTCAGTAAAAAAAAAAATCATATGGATTTGGACTGAAAAAAATCACACTGGAGCTATGCATGTAACATCACTCTTCATATGATCCCCAAAAAAGCCTTTTATATAAAGTATTAAATACATTTCAGTAGTTCAGTACTTTCTCCTTGTGTCATTCCATTGTTATAACATTGATCCCATTGATACATACACACACTTAGGTAAACCTGTCCAACTGCTCGTTAACGCAATTTTCTAATCAGCCAATCACATGACAGCAACTCAAAGCATTTAGGCATGTAGACATGGTCAAGACCATCTGCTGCAGTTCAAACCGAGCATCAAAATAGGTAAGAAAGGTAATTTAAGTGACTTTGAACGCGGCATGGTTGTTGGTAACAGATAGGCTGGTCTGAGTATTTCAGAAACTGCTGATCTACTTGGATTTTCATGCACAACCACCGCTAGGGTTTACAGAAAATGGTCAGAAAAAGACAAAATATCCAGTGAGCGGCAGTACTGTGGGTGAAAATGCCTTGTTGAGGTCAGAGGAGAATGGCCAGACTAGTTCGAGCTGAATAACCACTCATTACAACCAAGGGATGCAGAAGAGCATCTCTGAACACACAACATGTTGAACCTTGAGGCGGATGGGCTACAGCAGCCGAAAACCACACAAGGTGCCACTCTTGTCAGCTAAGAACAGGAAACTGAGGCTACAATTGGCACAGGCTCACCAAAATCGGACAATACAAGATTGGAAAAATGTTGCCTGGTCTGATGAGTCTTCATTTCTGCTGCGACATTCGGATGGTAGGGTCAGAATTTGACGTCCACAACATACAAGCATGGATCCAGCCTTGTATCAACGGTTCAGACTTGTAGTGGTGGTGTAATGGTGTGGGGGATATTTTCTTGGCACACTTTGGGCACATTAGTACAAATTGAGCATTGTGTCAATGCCACAGCCTACCTGAGTATTGTTACTGACCATGTCCATCCCTTTATGACCACAGTGTACCCATCTTCTGATGGCTTCCAGCAGAATAACATACCCTGACATAAAGCACTAATTATCTCAGCCTGGTTTCTTGAACATGACAATGAGTTCACTGTACTCAAATGGCCCCCGCAGTCACCATTTCTCAATCCAATAGAGCAACCTTTGGAATGTGGTGGAATGGAATATTTGCATCATGGATGTGCAGCCGACAAATCTGCAGCAACTCTGAGGAATATTTCCAGTACCTTGGTGAATCTATGCCACAAAGAATTAAGGCAAAATCTGGTCCAACCTGGTACTAGTAAGATGTACCTAATTAAGTGGCCAGAGAGTGTACATACATGCATGCATACTTTTTATGTTTTTTTTTTTTTTGTAAAGAGACAAAGTTTAAACTAATGTTTTACTTTATTATTATTATTATTATTGTTATTATTATTATTATTATTATTATTATTATGGAATTGTGATGTGGTTTCACTAAGACACTAAGGTACATCTATTTATATCTAAGTTTCATCTGACTTTTTTTTTTCTAAAAGGTTTCCTGTCAGGTGTTATATTTAGATACACCAACATAGATATACAGATAAACAGACATTTAGAAAATGTTTATGATTCTGAATCATGACTCGATGGCAACTTTTGTGTAATATCAATGGAATAGTTGAAAAAATACATTAACTTATTTTGTTAAGTTAGTTAAGTTGCTAAACCCTGTACTACTAGACCTCTAATTCTCCTTTTCAGTTCAGTCGAAAAAACAAAAGTCACATGGATTTGGTCTGACATGAGAGCGAGTAAATGCTAAGCAGTTTTAGGTCATTGCCTCTTTAAGACTGTTTGCTGGAGAACAGGAGCACAAGCAAGAAAATGCAGGTCAGAGTAATTTAAGACGAGCAAGACAGAGGAAGCGCAGATGTCTTTGACCTCCGTGTCTGGTCGTGTGGAGTCCTGACGGGGACTGCAGCGGTTCCTATAACTACTGCATTCACAAACAAAAAAAAGCACTATAGTGCAGCATCAAGAGAACATCAAACACCGGGCCTGACACTCACGCAAAGCTGAAAGACAGATGCTAGACTGCCTGTTATTCTCTGCTGTCCCTTTCTTCCCTGTTCATCTGTAGAGGAGAGTGAGCTGCCTACTAATGCGCCAGTTCTTGCACACTTCAGTTCAGGCTAATGCTCTGTTCACTTACACTTCTCTCACCTCGTTCTGTTGTTTATGATACCTGCGGCTTAGGAAATTAATTATTAACTTGAGGTGAAGTTAAAGTTTGAACTGAAAGATTCAGATCATATCAGCTTTGTTATCCGCTTGTTAAATCTGAGGTCACAGCATGATTTTGTTAGATTTGCTGTAAAGGTCCCGTGAAGTGAATGTTTGACGTAATCTCGACCAAAACACAAAGAAAGATACTGATACTAACATCTAAAAAACTTTATTTTAATTTCATAGGACTTTTAATTTCAAGGACTTTTAAGTATTGTAAAGTTGAGCTTTATTGTCCTTTTGCTGCTTGTGTGGACAAACAGTAGAAAGAAATGTTGTGTCTTGCAGGACTGTGGTGCTTGAAAAATAAACATAATAAATATGAACACAACACTGGATATAAGAGTTATTTAAGCCTATACATACAGTAGCTAACACACCGGAGCGGTAATCTAACTACACTAACTATACATATAATTTAAGATATCTTAGACATTTAGATATTTGGTCTAGAAACGAGACAATGTAAGAAAAGCATTTCTGTACCTGAATGCTGTTAGAATTCCTAGAAAACCATCAAATAGAGCTATTTAAACCATTTTGTGTATTTATATCGCAATATTTATGGATGAAAAATAAAATAACAAAATATGAGATTTTTCCAATACCATGCAGCCCTAAGACAGAACACTATTGTGCATGATATTGTGCAAAAGAGCTATTTAAGGTTAAAGAAAGTAAGTAGTGCAATATGATTGGTGGTACATTCACATGTAAACATTGTTTTCCTTATTGAGTCCTTGTAAGATGGAGTTTAAGGGTGTACTCTCTCTAGACCTGGGGTGCTCAACCCTATTCCTGGCGATCGACCTTCCTGCAGTTTTCAGTTGCAGCCCTTATCAAACACACCTGCCTGTAATTATCAAGTGCTCCTCATGTTCTAAATAATTGGTTCAGGTGTGTTTGATCAGGGTTGGAGCTGAAATCAGCTGGAAGGTCGATCGCCAGGAACAGGGTTGAGCACCCCTGCTCTAGACTATCCGTGCCCAGGCGTGTTTGACCCCCATTTCCTAGTTCATTTGACAAGTATGAGTGCTCCGAATTGGGCCCAGGTGCGGTTTAGTTGGCCGGCCCTGGCCCGGTTGGAAGAGGTGTGCTAGAGCAGAGCTGTCATAGTTCATTAAAGATACAAACCCCTCACTGTACATTGGTTGCCACTCTCATCAAACCTACTAATACGTGCAGCACAAGGACTTTTTATGATCATTTTGTGGATGTGTTCAGCAAAATATTTGACCGTGTCACTGCATCCCAAATGACAAAAATAATACAAAACTTTGTAACTACAAAAATACATAACTATATAAAATTATTTTTATATTCGCATCATCGATGATGTAAGCATGAAGGGGGACAAGCATGCTTTAACACGGTTCAAGGCAACTGTGCCTAGTTTGAGTATGCCCTAAGTGTCCAGTGCATATAGGGAGAAGTGTGTTTCTACAGGTGGTTTGTCAAACCCACTCCCCTGTGTGAAGCACACTTCAGAAATGCACAAAATGTTTGATGTTACTAAAATTATGGTCGCCCACTGAAGCTAAGCAGGGCTGTACCTGGATGGGAGACCACATGAGAAAGCTTTTCTGCCGGAAGTGGTGTTAGTGAGACCAGCAGGGGGTGCTCAACCTGCGGTCTGTGTGGGTCCTAACACCCCATTATAGTGAAGGGGATTCTATACTGCTCAGTGAGCGCTGTCTTTCGGATGAGACGTGAGAACTGAGGTCCTGACGGCCTGCGGTCTGTGGTCATTAAAAATGGATGCTGCACACTGGTGGTGGATAAGGAGATTCCTTCCAATGTGTAAAGCGCTTTGAGTGCTATAGAAATGTAAGGAATTATTATTAATTATTATTTGTATGATTATTACTAAAACTGTGATCATAAATGTCTATTTAGAGAATTTTGCCAATTTAAATTTGTAAACGGAAACAACATGATTCAATACATGACAACTTTACAAGCGGATTGTCGGCTAAATTCTTTAGACAGGTCACTGTGACATGGCTCTGCCTGCAGCTGAATAAGCTTTTCTAAATCAAGACATTTTGTTTTCTACTATAGACTAAACGTCCACTGTGTAACCAGACAGCTTTTTATTGGGGAAATTGCTAAACAATATTGGCAGCATGTCATGTCTAGGGAGTACAATGTGCACTGGAAAAAGTAAATGCCTTGGCAATCAGTGCAACAAAAGGCATGTGCTTGGTGTGGTAGGTGCAAGGAAAATCATTAAACTGAAGTTCCCTCTTAATCAGTATGAAGCATGAGGTTAAGAATATTGGGATACGTATTTCTGTATTGCAGATTTTAAGCTTTAAATAAGCTCGCACTGTAAGCATTGGCATTTTTGTTTAAAATAATTGCTTTAGTTTGAATCAGCAAGTAGTGGAAGCAAATATTATCAGTTTATTCCAGATTAAAAGCATTTTTTTCCAGATCTAATAATATTCTTGATATCATTAGAGATGTGTAAAACTCAATTTTAAAGCTTTAAAATAAATTTTCCTAAAACTATATATATATATAAATATATATTTTAAATAACTATTAAATATATTAACAGTATAGATTTATGTCATCAAACTGTATCATTGAATCTGCCAATCCAGCAGTCAATTTTGTTATTGGTTAAAACATAACTTAAAAATTATAAATAAAAATTGCTTCCTTTGCAACAAACATTTTCATTGTTTGAATCAATGTTTTATAATAAAAAATATTCAATAAATATTTGTTTATTCATCAGGTCACCCTAAAAAGGCAAGTTATTAATAAATTAATAATTAATTAATAAATGAGTCATGTCAATAAAGGCTTTTTAACTAGTTTATGCTAAATGGTTGCTAAATTATATGATTTCTTCACAGTGATACAAAAATATTTACAGTTTTAAGTTAAAGAAAAAAAGTTTAGGTGCTTACAAAAAAAATATTTTGGAACATGAAAGATGAATATTAGTCATGCAAGTAAATACAGTGTGAATGTATTGTGTTATTTAACACCATATCACATTTTCTTCAGTGTCATGCAGCTCTATTTACAATATGAAGAGATTAGATATTGGGGTTCAGTGTATTTCTCTAGGATTTTTTTCCAGCTGTGATGGCAGGCCTTTTACATAGATCTACCAACTACCTATGGAGTTATTTCAATCACAAATGTCGTGAGCGCAGTTTTACAAGTCGAGATCAAATTTATGTAATACGAGCATGCAAATCTCGTTGTTTGCGTGCCGATTTCCTCTGTTCGTGCACAAATCTTCTTGCATGCCCTCAAATATACGTTGCTCAAGTGCAGATTTTCTTGTGTGCTCTCAAATAAACGCTGCTGAAGTGCGATTTATTGTGTTTATGTAACAAGTATGTCTCCAACATTTATTATATTTGCTAGCGATATTAATGAATGTCTCCAATAGACCTACAGAGTGCCATTATGCGTCCTGAAGTAAAGTGAAATGGCGGGATGAACTTTGGTGTGGCGCTCCGCCATGGAAGAATGAATGTAGCGGAAACCATGGGGTTCATTTAGGTGTGGTCGTCCATCAATACTGACATAAGTTTTCCTGCATTTTTTCTTCTCCATCCAGGTTGAATACATGTCCCAATAACTGCTCTGATCGAGGGGAGTGTCGTGTGGGAAACTCCAGCGAGTCTGTACAGTGTGTTTGTGAGGACGGCTGGAAAGGAGAGGCCTGTGATGTGCCCTACTGCTTCTCTGACTGCGGCTTTCCTCTGCGAGGACAGTGTAACAACAGCACCAAACGCTGCCTCTGCAAACCAAAATGGCAAGGTAAGCTGGCTCTGCATGGAAATGATAATAGGGGCTGTCACACCAGAGGCTGTTTTTTACAGTTTCTAGAACTGTTGGCGGAAGTGCCTGGTTTTTAGCTGTGTCACATTGCAGGAACTGGGAGCGAGTTTAGTTGTAGGATTGCTGTTTGAGGGAACTAATGCCTCATTTCCACTGAGTGTTGCGGATTAGTAAAGTGAATGTGAAGGTCACCTTTATAAGGCTTGTGTCTCCACTGCCAAATGGTACCCTTTTGGTGTGTGACAGAAAGTTGTGGTCAGTGTCATTCTTGCTCTAAGTAAAAGTAAAGCTGTACGGTCATTCACATATCACATAAGAAGCACTTCTCACAAAACAGATGCAACTGAAATGCGAAGTTCCAAAATGCAAAAAACGCAAAAAAAGGCAAGTTCTGAATGAGATCAAGCCTCAGCAAACGTCACTCAAAAGTAACGTAATGCATTACTTTACCATAAAAAGTAACTAAGTAATGCAACTAGTTATGTTTTGGGGGAGTAACTCAATTTTGTAATGCATTACTTTCCCAAACACTGTATATAACACATACAGACCCTTACAGTCTTCAAAATGTTACCAATTATAGAAAAAATTGCAAAACATGTATTAAGGCCTTGTTTGTATTGAAAAACAATGTTCAAACTCCTTATCAGTATGTTAATTCTTCACCAGCTCTTGTTAACTCTTGATTTAGGTTGCTGAAAGTATAATTAGTTCGTTTGTTTTTTCGCGCTTCACTCTTGCATTAATTCTTTTCTAAACTGATAGGAAGCACTTCAATAACCACGCACAAGTTATTATCAAGTTCAATATATTACTTTGTTATTTAATTTACTGTTATTACTATATTATTTCAAGTATAGACATGCGGTAAGCACAAACAATAAAAAAACTAAATTTTAAAGTATATCTTGGTTTTAGTCTAGCCGCTCAAAGCGAGCCTCGAACCGACGATTTGGGAAAAAAAAGCCACATGCGAGGCGAATGCTCTAACGAAGACTCTATGTACATTGTTACTCTCGCCTCAAAACTAAGGTGTCAACAATGGAGTAACATCTATCAGCGCCTATGCCAACTCCTGCATCCGCATTGCACACGGACTGCATCTGGGCCATAGCTTTACAGTCTGACCCATACACACATTGCAGACGGAGTGTGTGTAAAACATATATTACCAGCTGACCTTTGTTACGGCAGCGCAATATGATCGACAGAACCGCCGATGTAAATTCATTCGTCATTCATCTTCATTGTGTGGAGGTGAGTAACGGTTAACAAAAGACTACCTGAGGCTCAAATTTAACGTCAGATATTTATCCAAAAGTTCAAAAGCAAATAGGCTATTTTGTCTTGCTAACATCCTCGTGATTAACAACCATGTAATAAGTTAGCTAAAGTTTAGCCAGTGCAATATCATAGGCATACAGGCTAATGTGATGGAGAAACGACAGCTGGATAGTGAAAATATTGCCCTCTTGTTTTTGCAGTCAAACAGAATATGTAATGTCAATTGAGGCTATAAAACATGTACAAATAGGCTAGCTATGGAAGTCAGTGACTATCAGTGTGTCCTACATTCTTCAAATTTTTTTATTTTGTTCAACAGAAACAAAAACTCAAACAAAAATAATAGATTGAAAAGGGATAGTTCACCCAAACATTTAAATTTACTCACCCTCAAGTGGTTCCATTTCTTTGTTTATTTATTTTGTTGAACACTAACAAATAAAAGATTAAAAAAAGATATTTTAAAGAAAGCTATAAACTTGAAATCATCGACTTCCAGAGTAGGAAAAACAAATACCATGAAAGTCAATGCTTACAGGTTTCCTGCTTTCTACAAATATTACTTTGTGTGTTCATCAGTAGAAAAAAAAAAGTCAAATGGGTTTGGAACAAGTAAAAAGTGAGTAAGTGGTGACAGAATTTTCAGTTTTGAATTAACTATCCTTTTAAGGGTGAGTATATGGTGAATTTAGGGTGAAATCTCCTTAATAATCTCATTATAATATATTTTATTTATTAAAGTACAATTATTACTATTATTTAATAAAAAGTGCCTTTTTTTCCATTTGAGCCCCTGCCCCTTAAAAGGTATCTGCACGTCCCTCATGCATCAGTTTCTGTTATAACTTCTTGGCATGTGACTCTTTGTCACAAGAAGACCACAAGGTTTGTTTGAGTTTGTCAACCATGGCTCGTTATATGCATGTAGTGTCATGTCCTGGCTGTATATTTAAAAATGCAGCTTCCTGTGGTGTCTTTTTCCTAGCTTGTGGCACACGCTTGTGACTATTCTCGGTAAACCAATAGCGTTTAACTGCGAGTCTAGCTCCAGCGTTTTGGTATGCTTTATAAAAAGTGGTATGGTATGGTTTGCTTTTTTGGTACAGTGGAAATGGAGCACAGGGTCTAATCCAGCACAAGAGGAAACACACTGTCTTTAGTGGACAATGAATTGGTGAAAAAGCATGTGCAACAAAATGCTGGCACAGTATTTTAATGTGTATAGCAAGACACACGTTGTGTTCTCTGTCATATGTAGCACTACAAGTAGACAGGGGCGATTTAGTCTCGGTTGCATAACTTATTTTTCTAAGTTTGTTCTCCATTTTCACAACACGATGAAAACACAACTCTGATCACGTCTCCATTTGTTGATTTTGTTGAAGGCTGATTGACGTGGCTGTTGGCTGACTTAAGTCACTTCAGAGATGCTGCTGACAATTTTAATGTAACCAGCTAAATTGGTAAATTAGTTCTTAGGGGACCTTGGCTGGTAGCTAGTTTCTATAACCGTGTTACGGTACCTACCTGGTTTGAAAATGTCAAATAAACTGGACAAAAATGCATTGTTGCTGTTTGTGAATGTAAATGGTCTGCAAAGTTTTAAAGGTTAAATGAAGTTATTGCTTGCCAAAGTTTAAGTTTAACCACTTAATTAATCTCACAAGAGAGAATTAAGATAGGGCAGTAGCATCATAGGACACACATACAAACATAACACGAGAACAATATAATATGGAACTATGAGGAAATAAAAACACCCAGTATCCTTGATAATAAATTCAAGAGAAACGTAAAGAATTTTAATACATTACAAAATAAATGGTTCAAGGTCAATAAAAACTTGTTAACTTAATTAAAATGATAAAACCTAATAGCGTAATTGTTCCAATTGTATATTTGTATCTATTAGATCAGTGTTTCTCAACCATGTTCCTAGAGGACCACCAGTTCTGCATATTTTCAATGTCTCCTTAACCAAACACACCTGATTCAGATCATCAGCTCATTAGCAGAGACTAAAAGACCGGTAATGGGTGTGAAAGACAAAGGAGACTTCCAAAACATGCAGTGTTGGTGGTCCTCCAGGAACATGGTTGAGAAACACTGCGTTAGATGAACATTTAATTGTTCTAAATCTTCTTGCAGATGACAATACTGAAAAATGTACCTTTTAAAAGATGATTCATCTTCTGTTATACTCAGTTTTTTTCTTGGCATTTGCTGCTGGCAGAACTCTGCTAGACTCTGCAGAGGCACACCAATAATTTTGGGTTAAGTCCTCTAACTCAACTCTGTAGATGATTCTTGTTCCTTAGAGAAAAGTGATGAGCACCAGCATATAAAATAAAAACTTGATACTCTTAATTTTATTTTTTATTTATTTTTGTACACAGAATTTAATTTCCCAATAATATGGATTCTTTGTGGGGATGCTCCAATCAGCTAGAGATCAGTATCGGCCGTTCATGACTCTTTTTAATTGTATATTTAACATTGAAATGTTCTTGCCATGAAAATAGCATTGGTTGCTGACATGGCATTAAATAAAATATACATTACATTATATTTTCATTTAGTAATGAAGTAATAGATGCATATAGGTGTGAAGGTGGAAGGTTGCTTTATGCAGTGGCACAGCTATATAAAGCTTGAAGCATCAGAATCTATAATCTGGATCAGTCAATCACCACAACAAGAAATCGGTTCTCTGCAAAGTCCTGATCGAGCATCCCTAAATATTTTATTTACACTTTCTTAATGATGGTCTGCGTTCTGCTGGAACTTTAATGTGCTATCAAAGATTGTAACAAGATAATTGTACTGCTATACCATTTTCCATAAAATAACACCGTATTCACCTCTGAGATGTTTTCCTAAAATAATTTGACATCTTTTTGGTTTTAGGAAGGAAGCACTTCTGAACTCTGTATTTCTAATTTTACCTTACATCCTGTCTTTGTTGGTTTGTACCAAATTTGTGTAATGCACTCCTGTGGATGTCTACATTGCCGGTGACCTTCAAGAACTGTAGTTGTAGCTGGATTCAACCCAGAAATGTCAAATCAAACTCAGTTTGCACTCACTTCAAGTTTATGAGAGCTTGGGTTGTAATTTATACTGTAAAACTATCATCACTGCACAATTAACTGTATTTAATGTTAACTGTATTGAAGAAGTCTCCAGGGAAGAAATCTAGATTTGATAATGGGCGTTTGAATTTCTGACATGTGATTGGTCTTCCGAATAGTGCAATACACTAGGCCATCTGCCCAATCAGAGCAGAGTAGGCTTTCAGAAAGAAGTTTACAAAGACTGGATGCCTAAATTAACATTGTTGTTGTTGTGCTGGACGATTAATCAATTGAGACATTTATAAGCATTTTTCCAATAAAGTCACATCTAGTAAACGTTCTGCATTGGCCTTTTAGATGGAGCAAAATTTACTACACAGACTTCTAGTAGACTGACAAACTACCAAAATCAAGTTTTACTGATGTAATTGGACATAATGAATTGTAATAATGAAATTGAGATAATGGTTCTGTGATGATGTGCTGTTTGAATTCAACTTCAAACTCACTTAATTTCTTAGGTCAAGTGTTTAAAATAAATCCCTCTGTGAGATGGTTCAGTAGTTGTGATTTATTAGTCCCACTGATTCAATGAAAGCAGTTACATCTTCTGTTCATCATTTAATGATGTGCTGATATCCTGACTTTCTTTTTCATTTGTATTTGGATTTTTCACATAAGAGCACCCTCTGACCTTTTGAGGAGATTTACTACTGATTACACAATCGTACTTTGCGATTGTCATGCACATCTTTTCAGTAGTTTTTCTTAGTCACATTTATGATTTCATTTCAGTCAATCGCCTAGTGCTTAGTTGTTGACCTCTAAAAAAAAATCTGGATGTTTCAAAATAGTATAATGTGTCCATTTTAAGTGGTGGCGCAGTGGGACGCTGGTTCGAGCCTTGGCTGGGTCAGTTGGCATTTCTGTGTGGAGTTTGCATGTTCTCCCCTTGTTTGTGTGGGTCCCACAGTCCAAAAACATGCGGTACAGGTGAATTGGGTAGGCTAAATTGTAAATTGTCAGTCGCAGGGCTCATACGGTCATGGAAAACCTGGAAAAGTCATCGAATTTTGACATGGCATTTTCCAGGCCTGAAAAAGTTTTGGAAAAGTCATGGAAATTAGTTTAACAAATATCTGTATAGCGACACGGTGGCGCAGTAGGTAGTGCTGTCGCCTCACAGCAAGAAGGTCGCTGGTTCGAGCCTTGGCGTTTCTGTGTGGAGTTTGCATGTTCTCCTCGCATTTGTGTGGGTTTCCTCCGGGTGCTCCGGTTTTCCCCACAATTCAAAGACGTGCGGTACAGGTGAATTGGGTAGGCTAAATTGTCCGTAGTGTATGAGTGTGAATGAATATGGATGTTTCCCAGAGATGGGTTGCAGCTGAAATGGCATCCGCTGCGTAAAACATATGCTGGATAAGTTGGCGCTTCATTCCGCTGTGGCGACCCCAGATTAATAAAGAGACTAAGTCGAAAAGAAAATGAATGAATGATGAATATCTGTATACTTGTATTAGGGCTGCACAATATTGAAAAAATCTTGACATTAACATATTTTGTATTTCTGTGATGTATATTGTGATGTGAATACAATTTTACCAGATGATGTAATAGGTTGATTTGGATTGATTGGGGGATTTTGTAAGGTAGTGAATCTCGAATAATATATAACAAATGCATTATAAACATAGATAAATAAAATATAGCAAAGACAAAAGTGAATTATAGTTTTCAGGTATTCACTGTCCTGGTACAGATATTGACTAATCAACACTGCATAGTCTTTATTGTATATTATTTAAGCTTTTTTAAAATTACAAAAAATTACTTGTGGTCGGATGTTTTAAACTCTGAAATATTGAAATGTTGACACTGTCACAGACCTTAAAGGGACAATTCACTCAAAAATTTAAATGTACTTCCTATTGACTCACACTTTACCTGTTTCAATAGTATTAGAGTTATTAAATTGTCTTCTTTTTGTGTTCTATTTAAAAATGTTTGAAACAAGTGAAGGGTGTAATGAAAATGGTAGGTAATTTTTGTGTGATCTCTTTAAATGCATGCAGATGATAAACTTTTAATTGATTATGATTAAACTCCATATTAAACTATAATCCCAATTTAACATTGCATATCCTGCGATGTGACTATTGCGGATGCACACATTGCAGTATCGATGCTATAAACGATATATTGTGCAGCCCTAACTTGAATATAGGTTGGTTGTCTTTACTTCTTTTCTGTCCTTGGCCAAAAACATGCTTTCACCTTATTAGTGCTGTTTAAGCATGATCATAATCATTTTTACATGGATATAAAAACAAATTTAAACAAAATAGATTGTTGCGTGTTTTATAATATGCAGTAATAAATTTATTTACCATGTATACGTATACATTACATGAATCAATTGGTCATGAAAATTTTCATTGAAAGTTCTGGAAAAGTCTTGGCAAAGTAATGGAATTTTAGTAGTAAAAATGTGTATGAACCCTGCCGTAGTGCATGTGTGTGAATGAGAGTGTAGGGGTGTTTCCCAGTGATGGGTTGCAGCTGGAAGGGCATCCGCTGCGTAAAGCATATGCTGGATAAGTTGGCAGTTCATTCCGTGTGGCAATCCTTGAATAATAAAGGGACTAAGCCGAAAGAAAATAAACGATGAATGTCCATTTTAACTTGTACGTCAGGGTTAGTCCAGTTTTTTTTCACACAGGACTGAACATAACACATGCTGTGTGATTTGTGATACAGAGTTTCTAGGGGTAAGTCACCAATCCTGATGTTTAATTTTAGTCGCTGTTGATATGATTCAAGGAGTTACTCACAATGTTTATGACAATGTAAAAGGGACATGACATTGGTTATTTATACGGAATAAATGTTAACAGCTTGAATACTGCACATGTATACTTGAATTCTGTATGTAGTTGTTCTGTGAACATTTCGAGTCATTCCAGTAATCTCTTTATCATCATTTCTGTTTGTAAATGTTTTAAAATTCACTCACAGTTCTGGGAATGTGTAGATCTTTGGTTTCTCTAATTGTTTCCTGCCTCTCTTTCCCCTTCACATCTCTACTCCAACTGCAGGTCACTCTGTCTCTGCTGTTGTTTGTGTTTAGGTGAAAGACTGTACTCTGTGTACTGATAATGTTTGTCCCATGGCTAAATTTGCTTGTGTTCTAATAATGAGCTTGATTCTGATGAATGCTGATAAACCAAATATACAAAGTCCTTGGATTTAGGGTGGAAATATAAACTGAGTATATATTTGGCTGACTTCAAGTGGCTTATGATAGTATTAGGTGGCTAAAGTGAATGTTTGACGACTTGAGGTATCATTTATGACTGTAGAATGGGGAGCTAAAGTTATGCACCAAAGGTTAATAGGGCCCAATGATAAGTGGGATGCAGAAAATAGAATTGTGAAATACAGTCATCAAAGCAGAACTGTTAGCCGTATAATGCTGAACTCAATGAAATTTGCCACAGATGAATCACAAATAGTGTTGTATACAGTGACAGTAGAGACTTGTGTTTGTAAATGTTAAAGCATAAAAGACCATTTAAAGATGAATTTGTGTGCGTCTGTGTGAATTATGTTTGCTATGCATTGCACATAATTCAATTAAATTCATCTTTATTTGTATAGCACTTTTACAATGTGGATTGTGTCAAAGCAGCTTCACATAGAAGATTATAGTGAATTGAAACAGTGTCAGTTCAGTTTTCAGAGTTTAAGTTCAGTTCAGTTTAGTTCAGTTCAGTGTGGTTTAATATTCATTGCTGAGAGTCTAAACACTGAAGAGCAAATCCATCGATGTGCAGTTCTACAAGTCCCGAACCATGCAAGCCAGTGGCGACAGCAGCGAGGAAAAAACTTCACCAATTGGCAAAAGTGAAGGATAAAAACCTTGAGAGAAACCAGGCTCAGTTGGGCACGACCATTTCCCTATGGCCAAACGTCTTGTGCAGACCTGCAGTCTCCTCCATGACCACCACAGCAGCTGCTCAGGATACGGCCTGGTCCGGGATTGTGGAAATCTTGGGATCATACTCAAACACATGTGGCTCGCATGGCTGTTTTTCGCAGCTGCTGTTTCACTGCATAAAGACAAGAATACTTGAACTTCTATGGAGCTGCTCTGAGAGTCGCTTCACCACTATTTGACTGTTTTGTGTGAGAGAAAAACATTGTGATTTTTATGCAGACCCAAAATAAATGTAAAAACTGACAAAAAAAATGCAATGTATGCTTTTCCGATGATAATTTCACATTATCCCTTTTATGAGAGGCAATGGGTCGAAATTGAATGAATTACAAAAAAGACATCGATTCCTCTTTCTCATTATCTCAGGCACCTCAATAAAAGATCCTACATGTGATGGTACTACCAGTGGTACGTCCAGTGTAATCCTACACAGCTGGCTCCAAAGCTAATATTCAAATCTACCTCCAACCTCCAGCGACACCCAACGTCAAACCGCCAACAATCGATGCAATCAAGCCCCAACCTACGTTTTTTTTAGAACATTCTGATAAACGTCACAAAGGAAAAATGGCCAATATCAAATTCCATTTCATGTCATCTGTATTACACTATAATAGAATTTACTTGACTATACAGTGTAAAGCCCTATTCACACTACCAATGACACAAACTGAGTGACTATTGCAGTGTGTTTCCACTACAGCAGGGGTGTCCACACCCGGTCCTGAAGGGCCGATGTCCTGGAGAGTTTAGCTCCAACCCTAATCAAACAGCCCTGAACCAGATAATCAAGCTCTTACTATATATACTAGAAACTTTCTGGTAGGTGTGTTGAGGCAAGTTGGAGCTAAACGCAGCAGTACACTGACCCTCCAGGAGTTTGGACACCCCTGCACTACAGCTTCAAATCTGCACTCAGTGCTGCTGGCAACGCTTCAACGGCACTTCTCTGGGGTGTTTTAAATGTTCTTACATCGGCTGCTCTCAACAATTTCTCCATGCCACTTTCAATCTCATAATGCACTGTTACAACCTCTTTGATGTTAGTCAGGGGTAAAAGGAATAACATTTAAAGGTGTGGCAAGTTTACCATGCGATGGTGAAGGCAAAAGACATGTACAACGGAAATGCCAACAAAAGTGATTTAATGTACAAAAGTGAAAATCGTACAAATGCCCAAATATATAAAAATGAATAATTTATAATAACGAAATTTTTTTTTAATAAAGTAGCAAGTTCAAAAAAGTATTAAACTAAAATATTAGTTCAACTCAGGAGTAAGGGGACGATAGTGAAGCCAAACAAAAGAAAGAAATATAACAAAACAATTCTAACTCATGAGTAACCTCTTACCTTGCTAGAAAGCATATTAAAACAAAAGAAAAGAGCGGTCTTCAGCGCCGCGTGCCGTATTCCTTCCTATTATCAACTGCAGATTGAATAAAAAACAAAAAATGGCATTCACCTGTTACCTGGTGTCTCTAACAACAAATTTCGTACGTGTTTGCAAGATGGAAGTCGTACGACATCTTCCCTATCCACCTTACTCCCTGAGAAAAGAGTGAACTTGAGAGGTTTAGCCCAATATGACTGGAAAGAGCTGGGCCATCAAAGTAACAAACAAGTCAAACGAAATAAAAATGTACAAAAATCACAGCAGTCTCAAACGTGGGCAAAATGGTGCAAAAGAATTTTACCCAAACAAAAAGTTAAGAGTTAAGCAAAAACATTGAAAATCAAAATCAAGTCAGCAAAAATACACAAAACGAGATCAAAAGAAAAATTCGATTTTCTTCTGCTCTTCCTGGCGTCCTTTGATATGACCGTGCTATGTCGTCCAATGATGATGGACCAGTCTCCTGACCAATCTGCTGTCGGAGAAAGAGGACCTAACAAAATGACAGGCACAGATAAGGAGAGCGAGAGAGCAAGAGAAAGAGAAAACGAGAATGGGAGGAAAAATACAACCAATATACGTCTACAGACATAACAACTGCATGGCCATTTAAGCTGAACTTCCATATAAAGGAAATTGTTGAAGCATTGCCTGCAGCACTGATTGCAGATTGACGATGTAGTGGAAATGCCTTCATGCTGTAGACTTACACAGACGGGCATTTAATACAGATAAATAGGGGCAATGACAGAGTACGCTTTTTTTTTTTTTTTTTACTTGTAATTATGGATTTTTTGTACTGATTCCATTTATATTCAGTGTTTGTCCTCAATGTTTATTTTTAGTCAATATGATTCAGAAATGGTGAATTTATTCGTGCATAAACTTTAAAGGGCACCTATTTAACCCTTTTACAAGATGTAAGATAAGTCTTGTTTGCTTCTCTTGCCTTACATCAGATAAACAGCAGTCAGTGATAGAGACGGACACGGATGAAGCTGAAATACAGCGCATTAATCAAAAATACCAAGTTTAATTCATGTATTTGTGGTGGAGTTTAAGCTTTTTTGAAACGATGAGTCACATGCAAAATGCCATTTGCAATACACACATGCACGTTTACTGACACCATGCGGCCGTGGTGATTATAGCGGTTTCAAAAATGTTTTAAACTCATAAAACAAAAAAATCACAGAGTTGTAACAAATATTTAACAAATACAAAAAAATGTTCTGTGTAAATGTTAGGGGTGTCAAAATTAATTGTTTCTTTGATGCACCGCGATGCAGACGCGGACAATTCGGTATCGGTTCAGTAATAATCATAACTGGTTATTATGTACTGACGTCATTTATCTCATTTGCGCTATGTCGCCGTAGCATACTATAGCGAGGGTGGCGAGCGCGAGTATTTACAACGCTCCAACTACTTAAAAACACAGAAACACTGCACAATTTCCCTGCGTGTGTGTTTGCTGGACTGTGTTTCACTTGACACTTACAGCAAGAAGCCCCTATTTCACGGCGATTATGAGAATGAAAGTAATCTCCATTTCTCTCTCTCTCTCTCTCTCTCTCTCTCTCTCTCTCTCTCTCTCTCACTGTGGCCCATGAGTGCATCTGTGAAGAGCGCCAGCGTGTAAAAGCCAATCACAGCACTTTCTGTTGAGCGCTTGACCAATCAAAGGGGTGTAAGAAAGAACTTGGTAGACAAGGTTTAAAAAGCGAGCGGGATATTTATATTTGTTTATCTGCTAATGCTCGTGTTGTTTAAAGGTACAGTTTACATATCTGACTGTTTGTATAAAAGGACAAAATTGTTTTACAAATAGTAAATATAAATATATTTATACATTTTAATACAATAATTCCTGTGCTGTAAAGAAAATATAAAACCTGTGTATGGAAAGCATCGTCAATGCACCGTGATGCACCGAGATATCGAATTGAACCGAATCGATGGCATGATAATCGTAACCGAACCGTGAGACCAGTGTAGGTTCACACCTCTAGTAAATGTGTATACATGTTATTAAGGAAACCTGGCACCTGTCATTTAATTTGATGGCTCGGGAAAACTACACTCATACGTCACGTTGCAGTGGGCCTCAAAATATTCCTATTTTAACGTCAATAAATTTAAAAAAGGGACTGGTTGGGTTTAAATAACTTCAATATGACTGTGGACACTCTATACCTATACACAGTTCTGTCCAAACAAAAGTTGATTTACATCATAGCTGCCCTTTAAAACTCACTTAAAAATGTGTCTATCAAGCATCAAAATGCTTTAGTTTTTGCAAAAGTCTAAATAAATAAATAAATTAGTTTTTTGCCATGTAAACCCTCCCTTAGTGTTATCTAATATGGCGAGATGATCTAAATATGTAATTGCTACATTAGCTCATCTCTGTCTTTCCCAAAATAAAAACGAAAAGTTCAATAGGAAGTATCAGCTATGAAAAAATATGAAACAAATGTGTTTCCCCCAGTTTAATATAAGTGTTGAGGCCGCTGCCGTTCTGACTCGCATTACATCACTTGTCTGGGGTTTCATAATTGTAAGTTTCCAGCTTGCAATTACAAGGTTGATGAAGGCCTGAACTGTTTTAATTGTAATTACGGTAATTATGACAAGCAGCCACTAAAGCCGGGTTTTAGGAATAGCAGTGCAGCCCATGAAGCTGTGTGGTCTCTTATCTCTGTCTAGTCTGTTCTCTTCCTCTACACTCTGTCAGAAGCTGAAAAGTGTGGAAGTGTTTAATTGCCCATCTGTGAACAACAGGTTGAGTCGCACTCAGAGCTGACTCATATTTCAAGTTCCTCCTTGGTTTCCTGTTATTTTATAAGTTGTCAAGCAGCCGTCTTCTGTATCTTTTTTAATTTAAGTGTTTTATATTTCTGCAGGGTTTTTTTTTCCACTGAAGAATTCAAAGTTAAAAGCTGTTTAATAAGAGTAAATGAGTTGTTTTGTGAATATATCTGATAGTGGTGTAACGGATTACAAATCTTACGGTTTGGATCACATTATGGTTTTAAGTCTCAGATCGGACCATTTTTCGGATCAGCCAAAAAGAGGAGATGACAAATGTCATTTGCTTTCCATTTATTACAAAAGCAATACTGCAAGACACTTTTGGTTTTAACAAACAGAAATTAGAACCTGTAACTTTAATACAAATAAAATGAAGAAATAATCAGCTAAATAAAAATAAATTGTAAAATATTCAGTATTGTGAAAAATTCACTTTTACTACTACTGTTGCTGATAACGCTAAACGTATAAATCCAACATTATAATTCGTACAACACATATTTATTTTAGTCTCATTTTCAATAAATGATTCAGTATTTCATATTCAGTGATTCAGTGGCATAATTTTGATGGCTGATTCTTACCAACTATTGGTTAAATAATGGTGATTTTTAATCTTTACCATAAACATCAGTGGTTGTATCTAACCTACTGTATAAACTGTTATCCCAGCACTTCTGTGCTATTTGACTGTTTGTGATTTCTTAACTAACTCAAAAGACTAAAGACTTTTGCGTTTTCAGATTTGAATGCAGCGATTCAAAGGATTAATAAACGTATGCAAATCACCATCATTTATGTTGCGTGGGTGTTGAGATCCCGATCTTTTAATGATTAATTGTGCAGCTTACACTGAATGCATTAATGCTGGCTAAACGAGTAGTGACCGAAAACACCTTTAATAACCTAAGAAACCCACCACTACATCCCGAATAACCTATCACAACTTTTTCCGTCATCATTATATTTTACAGGAAATCCTAAATGCTTTCATACATCTGAGATTATTACAAATTTAGGATTAATCTACAAGCAAAAAAAAAAATATATAAATTTAGGAACAGGATTTAGGAACAATCAGCAGGAGCTGGGCAGGTGGACCTAAGGGATCTTTGGGGAGAATACAAACTTAAATGTTCAGATATATAGGCCAGGGAAACTCCATGTAGAGCTTTAAATACATAAGTTAAAACTTGAAAATCAATTATCTGTTTCACAGGGAGTTAGTGAAGAGAGGCCTGGATGGGAGAAATATGTTCTCTCTTTTTTTGTCCCAGTCAAAAAAGGGGTTGCTGCCTTTTGGACTATCTGTTATTAATTAATCTGTTATTATTGTTATTAATGTTATCAATCATTGTGTTGCTTAATTAAAAGGAAAGTTTTAACATTTTATAATTGTGTTTACGGTCATAATTGACCAAATTAATGCACTTTTTCTAAATAAAAGTATTCATTTCTTTTAAAAACCAAAAAACACATTACTTTGGATTTTGCGCATTATGATTGATCGATTTGAACAATTTAAAAAACAAATTCAGTGTATTTTGCTATCAAAAGACATTAAAAATTCTATATATGCTAATGACATCCTGTGTGTGTGTTTGTTTGTTTTAGGCCTGGACTGTTCAATAACCGTACCAGCGAATGTCTCGTTCTGGACTCGTGAGGAATACAGTGGATATGGTTTAGTGCGGGCGTCCCATAAGGCTGTGGTTCATGAAGACGTGATGTGGGTAATAGGAGGACATGTGTTCAACTACACACACTACCAGATGGTGACTGCGTGAGTATACACATGCAGACAGTTAAGCAAATTCACACGTTGATAATAATTGTATTGGCTCACAGTTTCACTTTCTCCTTTTATCCCTTAGGTTCAACATCTCCTCTCAAAGCTGGATGGCATTAAACCGGTCTGTCCACTCTGTAACTGGACGCTACGGTCATTCTCTCTCCCTGCACGAGGTTTGTGAATGGATGAGCCATTCTTTAACGTTTGTGGATTCTTATGGACTTTTTAAATCATTGGTTTAATTTAAGTGAGAATTAATGATTGTTTTTTTATAAAATATAATTATTTTTTATTTTAATTTGTTGCACAAAGGGTAATAGTCCTCTTCTAATCTAATGTGTTCATTGTAATGGCTGAATTCCATTAATTGAAAAGGACAGTGGAGATTATAAACAGGAAAATATGGGGAGCAGAGAGAGAGGGAAAGGATCGGCAAAAGACCTCCATGACCATCATAGTGCTGTGTCGTCGCACTAACCACTAGGCCATTGGCGCCAACTGATTTGTATAATTAATCCATCACATTTAACAATTGTTGTTAGTTTAATTATATAGAAATTAACAAATATACAGCTGCAACTTTTTTTAATCAAGGGATAAATCTTTAAATATTAAATATTAAATATATATATTACATATGAGCTTTGATTTCAGAGTTTCTGTATAACTATACAGTACATATTTTTATCTACTGTGTACAAACAAACTTGACAACTTCATTTGCACTATTAAAGCAAGCTGTTCTCTTATCTTTCATCTTGCTGCATACATATTTTTTAAATCCTTCATGCGTTTTTAAACTTTTAATCTTTGGCTGTAAATTTTGCTGACATCAGAGTCAATCACAGTGTAGTATTATTCTTCAGGGCATGCGATTGGTTGTTTGCTACCCATGTCCTGCTTTCCTGTTCACATGCTCATAAACTCAGAAACTCAAAAGCCAGAGTAAACGGATAGTTGATGACCAGAAACACTGTAACAAACAAAGCCAGATTGCACTGGTTTGGTTTAGTCAATTCAAAACTAATCCTTTAATCTTAAGTTTGTTAAACCACTATCATGGTACAGATTTCATGTTCTAGTTTCCGTCAGTGCATATCATATAAATCAGGGGTGACCAACCCTGGTCCTGGAGATATGCCGTCCTGCAGATTTCAGTTGCAACCCATATCAAACACACCTGCCTATAATTATCTAGTGCTGTTCAGGCCCTTATTAATTGGTTCAGGTGTGTTTGATCAGGGTAGGAGCTGAACTCAGCAGGACGGTCGATCTCCAGGAGCAGGGCTGAGCACCCCTGATATAAATAATGATTTCTTATGGAAATCCATTGATTTCATGTTGTGTTTAACTGAGGCCTGTGTGTGTAAAACTCATGGTTACTTATGCCGTTTGTCTTTGTGTGCAAACATTCAGGATAAAATCTACATGTACGGAGGGAAGATTGACTCCACTGGAAACGTGACGTCGGAGCTGTGGGTTTTCCACACAAGGAACCAGTCATGGGTTCTGCTCAGTCCCCGAGCTAAAGAGCAGTACGCGGTTGTGGGTCACTCAGCACACACTGTCGAGCTCAATCCTGACGGATCAGAGCCTGTCATACTGGTGGTGTTCGGACACTGCCCTCTTTATGGATACATCAGCCAAGTGCAGCAGTACAATATAGGTCAGTAACACACAGTCTTCACAGTAGGGTTGGGTTACACATTAAATATGAGTATTATTATCACAGTTATTGCAATTTATGTGCTAGGCAGCAAATAATCGCATCAACAATAATGAATTTGTGCGTGTTCTGTGTACATTTATATTTATATAAATGCATAAAAACCAAAATATACACATCAAAAATATATCATTTGTATAATATGGTTCTGTAAACCATTATAAATAAAGAAATCCTCAAAGATGTGCACAGATTTTTGTAGGTATATGTACACTTCACTTTTTCCACATTTTTTTTATGTTACAGCCTTAATCCAAAATGGATTCAGTTCATTAATTTTCTCAATTCTACACACAATACCCCATAATGACAATGTTAAAAAAAGATTTTTTTGAAATTGTTGCAAATTTATAAAAAATAAAAAACCTGACTTTGCCAGTCTTTGCTGTGAAGCTCTAAATTGAGTTCAGGTACATTCTGTTTACACTGATCATTCTTGAGATGTTTCAGCAACTTAACTGGAGTTCACCTGTGGTAAATTCAGTTGATTGGACATGATTTGAAAAGGCATACACCTGTCTATATAAGGTCCCAGGGTTGACAGTGCATGTCAAAGCACAAACCAAGTATGAAGACAAAGGAATTGTCTGTAGACCTCCGAGACTGGATTGTCTCGAGGCACAAGGCTGTGAAAGGTTACAGAAACATTTCTGCTGCTCTGAAAGTTCCAATGAGCACAGTGGCCTCCATCATACATAAGTGGAAGATGTTTGGGACCACCAGTTCTCTTCCTAGAGCTGGCCGGCCATCTAAGCTGAGTGATCGGGGGAGAAGTGCCTTAGTCTGGGAGGTGATCAATAACCCGATGGTCACTCTGTCTGAGCTCCAGCATTCTTCTGTGGAGAGAAAAGAAACTTACAGAAGGACCACCATCTGTGCAGCAGTCCACCAATCAAGCCTGTATGGTAGAGTGGCCAGACGGAAGCCACTTCCCACCTGGAATTTGCCAAAAGGCATCTTAAGGACTCTCAGACCATAAGAAACAAATTTCTCTGGTCTGATGAGACTAAAAATTAATTGAATTGAATGCCAGGCGTTGCGTTTGGAGAAAACCAGTCACCGTTAATCACCAGGCTAATACCATCCCTACACTGTGAAGGGGATGTTCTTCAGCAGCAGCAACTGGAAGACTAGTCAGGATAGAGGGAAAGATGAATGCAGCCATGTACAGAGACATCCTGAATAAAAACCTGCTTCAGAGTGCTCTTGACCTCAAACTGGGGCGACGGTTCATCTTCCAGCAGGACAATGACCCAAAGCACCCCGCCAAAATATCAATAGAGTGGCTTCACAACAACTCAGTGAATGTCCTTGAGTGGCCCATACAGAGCCCAGACCTAAATCCTATTGAACATCTCTGGAGAGATCTGAATATGGCTGTATACTGTCGCTTCCCATCCAACCTGATAGAGCTTGAGAGGTACTGCAAAGAGGAATGGGTAAAAATTCCCGAAGACAGGTGTGCAGAGCTTGTGGCATCATATTCAAAAAGACTTGAGGCTTTAATTGCTGTCAGAGGTGCATCAACAAAGTATTGAGCAAAGGCTGTGAATACTTATGTACATGTGATTTTTCAGGTTTTTTTATTTTTAATAAATTTACAACAATTTCAAAAAATCTTTTTTCACATCATCATTATGGGGTATTGTGTGTGGAACTTTGAGGAAATGAATTTATTCCATTTTGGAATAAGGCTGTAACATAAAAAAATGTGGAAAAAGTGAAACGCTATGAATACTTTCCGGATGCACTGTACGTTATATGTTTGGGTACTGTGCATATTTATTTAGCAAATACAAACTTTTATTTTGAATGTGATTATTTGTGAATAATTGTTGCCCAGCACTAATAGTAATATAAAAATAGTGTTAATAATGTTAATGTTAAAAGTCTAGCTGTCTGAATGTTGTAAGTCACGTGAGTGATGTGCTGAAATAATACATTTCAGTTCTATGTATTTTAATTATTATTATTTTTATTTATATAGATGCATGTACCAGAAAGGGTTAAAATGTGTATGTTATCTTTTCAAAAAAGCATAATGAATTTAGTTTGTGCTTCAATGCCAGTTCAAATGCAAAAAAATTAGAAACAAAGTGTAAATTGCATAAATAATTAGAGAAAATGACATTTTACTGTATTGACCAGCCAATAGGGTTTTCTCTCTCCCTGCATAAGGTTTATGAATGGATGAGACATTCTTTAACCCTTGTGCATGCTTATCAATTTACTTTTTCATTTTCGATTTTTGCTTTTATTATTATTTTGTCTGTGTTCTAGCCAACAGTTTGCATTTGGGCAAAAAAATGCATCTAAAAAAATTAATCTATTTTACTTGAGGTACCAAAAATACTTAAATACAAATAAAGCCCCTGCTGAAACTGCAATATTTTACCCTAATACCATTTTAGCACAACTAACACATCCTTTTAAAGAGCCCCTATTTGCATTATAATAGGTCATATTTTGGTTTTGGGGTGTCCAACAACAGGCTGATATGCATACAAGCTCAAAAACACTTTCATTGTCTTATAATATGCATTTATTTTTATCTAATTATCCAGTGACTCCATATGATTTGTTTAACGATTCATTTGTTACCAAACCCCTCCTTTGCATGATGCTAATCTGCGCTGATTGGTCCGATGACCCAGTCTGTTGCGATTGGTTGACTGTGTTCAGCACGAGACAGAGAGAAACACCCACCACGATCATGAAGTAGCACACAGAGTATGTGAGAGCCCAATGCAGGAATGCATTAAAGCAATGCAGTTAAACACAAGCATATTACTCTACTTTTAACCCTAACCCCAAGTAATAACAGCGACACACATTCAGCATTAATCCACACGGTGGCAAAAGTTGAACTATTTTGAAATTCGCTGCACATGTGAGGAAAAGCTGATGATGGCCATAGCAACAAACAGCAGGAGATTGCGAACACAAAAGGCATTTAAAGCAGTAGAGGAAGAAGCACACGTCATGGTTTTGGACGCAATATGTGAATAGCCTCAAAGATTTACCCTGAGAGATGCAGTACAAGCACTGATCTGTTATAGATAAGTGCTTACAAGCCGTGCAGAGCGATTACAAGTTACAACACACAATTAAACTACAGAACACGTGCCAACAATTTTAATCACACTTTACGTTGTGGGAAGGAGAAACATTTACAGGATCTGGAGGAAGAAGAAACTGCTCTATACAAACTGTGTAACAGTTACTGACAAAGTCCCATGCATTAGTAGTCTTTGCTGATCCTTCCTTTAATAACAAACGGCCAGCGAATCCTGCACTACAGGGTAGATTATTGTATCAATATCAGAAAAATGACAGAAACAAACACAGCACATGGTTGGCTATACTGTGATGTTGTTGTGACATAAACTTTAACCCTTTATTCCCCACAGCCACATGTCTGGCCATCTCTCACTGATCGTAATCTTCGCGTCATGATCAATCCTATGATCCATTGCAGGCGCGTTCACGTTTTACTGGATCTGGCACTTCATGTTTGGCAATGTCTCATATTGACGTTGTTGCGATCATGCAAAAGATCCGAACAAAGGATGAATCATTCATCTGACTCAACTCAAATGAATCAATAGTTTTTAACATGGTGCAATTTCAGATTTAATCCTCAGCAGGATGTTTCCATTCACTTAGAGCTGTGTTACACACTGCGTGGATAGTAATTTTCAAAAGCCCATAATATGCGCTCTTTAATAACATGCGTCCATTTTGTTGACAAGGCTGCACAATTGTAACGGTATATATAATTTCATATATTTGCTTGTATGTTATTGTGCACTGCACCATTTCCTTTTCACGTCACAATTTCAAGACAGCTTGGGGAATAAAAAAATAAATAAATTAAAAACAAAAAGAGTATCTTTTTAAGAGCAGGCCTCGGGACACCTGTGTTCTGTTCTTTTGAGTCTGGCTGTTTGAAAGGAAGAATTCATTCTGTATGAAAGCACCCTAATGCGTGTGCGCCCGCTCTGAGAGTCACAGTGAACAGTTGTGACCCACTTTCTGACTGCTCACACCAACACTGTCATTCATCACTGAATTAAAACCAGGGCCTTTTTTAATATTAGTTTTCAGTCTGTGTGCTGTTTTGAAGTTGCGGTGAAAAAAAATAATGCGACTGTTTTGATGATTGATTGTTGCTGTCATCTGGGCCACAGAGAGGGAGAGTTGGGCAAGTTTTCATCTTTTAGTTTCATAAAAGTGAATTGATGCCTGTGTGGTTTGAAATGAACATCAAACCACTGCTAGCGAAAAAGCAGCATCTATCCAGTTCAACTTCTGACTGTGAGTCTTATACATACTGACAGACAGCATTTTCTATGGGTTAGTCCAAATGCAGTGATTTTAGTTTAGACTCTTCTGCCCTCTGGTGTTGAAAAGGAAGAGCAACAGCAAATCGTTTTTTACTACACTGTAAAATATATCTGTGAATTAACAGTATTTTGTGTTTCACACGTCGACTTTTTTTTACGAAATAAACTCTCTTAAGGACATTTTTAGCAAAGTGAGGCCTAAAGTTTAGAAAAAAGTTTTAATTATTATTTATTATTACTTAATACTATTACTACTTATTTAATTTATGTGTTCATTTGTTTGTTGATTTTTTTTATTGTATATTTATTAGAAATACCGTGAAAATAGCCTTTATTGCTGACATGGTATTAAATAAAAAATACATTCCATTCCATTGTGGTTCACATAGTGTTTTCTGTTTATTTACGGTTGTGAATTGCATTATTGGGTGCATTATCTCAGCTCTGTTGACTTATGATGTTGAATATTTAACACCGCAGATTAACTAAGTGACATTTATTGACATTTTATTCGTTTGAGACAAGATATTGTTTAAGAAATAATATTGAGAGCTAGGATTAAATTTTAAGGCAGTTTATTATCAGGTTTTTGTGCTGTAATTTACAACACAAACACAGACAATATATCACCCTAAACTATTTATAAACTATTAACACTTTTCAACATCAAAAGCCTTTTAGAGCAAAGATCAAGATCCCCTAATGCAATTCAAAAGCTTAAATAAGTGAAAAACAAAACAAAACATGAATCGCCAATCAAGGTTTTAAAGTTTTTCATTTTAATTTCGGTTTTATTTTGATATTATTTCAAATGTTTCAGTTAAGTTTTAGTTTGTTTCACAATGGTTTTGTTAGTTTTAGTTTTTATTTTGTGAAAACATTTCTGTTTAGTTTTTCTATATTTAGTTTCAGTTTTAGTAATTGTAGTTAGGCCTGTCACGATATCTATTTTTTGTTGAATGATATATTGGACTAAAATATATTGTAATAAATGATATTATTGTCATTTTAAGACATTTTATATATATATATATATATATATATATATATATATATATATATATATATATATATATATATATATATATATATATAATATTATCATTATATAATATTATCATTATATAATGCCAGAATGACAATATAATATTGCAATGCAAGTACAGGTCACACTTTATTTTGATGGTCCGTTTGTTGAATTTAATTTACATTGCATCTACACACCAACTAATTCTCATTAGATTATAAGTAGACTGTTAGTTTAGGCTTAGTGTAAGTTGACATGTACTTACAAAGTTTTTTATAGTCAGTTAAATGTCTGTTGAAGGAGCAGTATCAACAGATATTAAGCAGACAGTCTACTAATACTCAAATTAACCATCAAAATAAACTGTTACCCAAGTACACTCTTCCGAAGAACACGTAATATTTTATTCTTAGGAATATTTAATTACATTATGGTCATTTTAACAACTTAATAATCAGGCGTTGGAATCAGAATGTGAAATTGTATATCCTAAATAAATAAATAATAAATGTTAATAAAATATGAAAGGTAAAAAAAGTAACAGGCTGTCTGCCACCAGATCTATTTTCAGTTGTCAGACACCCACATGAAAATATACTAAAGTTTTTTGACTATACTGACACTGACACCTCCAGTAGAGATGGAGATGTTGCACAATCAGCTAAAATGTTGCTAGAATTGGTTTTTATCGACGGGCCTAATTTTAGTTTGTCAGAGTGAATAGTACACATCCAGTGTCTAAACATGGCCAGTTCATGTTTTTTGGCAGAAGCACAACAGTTATAATGGTTTAAGTTTATACAAAATATGTTTTTGCATATAATCATGTTCTTGACCAAAGAGGCCCAAGCTAGCGCCCTCGGGCTAAAGTTGGCCCATGGTAACCTTTGATTTGACCCACCATCCCATCTGTGAAGAGAGAGAGAGAGAATGATAGGGATGGTTTGGAGATTGTAATTTCAAATTTAATATAACCTTTTATTTGTTTGTTTTATTGTTAAGCTACAAAAAAAGAAAAGATAACTGAAATTAAATGTTTTGTACATGATGTCACCGAGGGATAGAGGACAATGCAGAAATTTTGCTTGACTAGTGTATTCAGCATTGAACTCCACAATTGTGATTATGTTTTTAATGCAATAAGTTATAATTAAAAGAGTTATACTGCATTAGTTAATACAATTCAAAGTGATATTTTCTATTTATTTTTAAATACTATGAATTAAATTAGGAAATTACCCATGGCAACTTTAATGTAAAATAGTTTGGTATATAAATTATTTTCGTCCCACAACATTAAATGATATTTGGTTTTTTGCCCTTCATACAAAAAAGTTTGGGCACCCCTGCTCTTGGGTGATATGTTTGACTGTAAAAGCACATGCAAGTTATTGTGACTTTTTACATTTTATTTCAGTAAATGGAACTTTTTTTGACCAATAGTTTAGTCTTAGTTTTTATTTTCGTTTACTAAATAACCTTGTCACCAAATACTGAAAACTGTTTATTTAAAAATAATATTTACAGTGTGTTAGAATGGAGTGTTTCATTTCTTCATTCACTAACTCTCATGCTGTCTTTTTTCTCTTGTTTTTGCAGTGAAGAACACATGGAGTGTTTTGGAGACTCGAGGGGCGCTGGTTCAGGGTGGTTATGGGCACAGCAGTGTTTACGACCCTCAGACCCGCTCAATCTACATCCATGGAGGCTACAAAGCTTTCACTGCTAATAAATACGGCCTGGCTGGCGACCTGTACCGCTATGATGTGGACGAGAGAAAGTGGTGCGTTGAGCTGTATTACATGATTGAGCTAAACTTGTAAAATGCATATGCATAGGATCTATTATGTAGTTTTGATTCTTATGTAAGCCTGTTCTTGCCACTGAATTATAAAAGAAAAACATCGCAGAATTAGTTATACAAACTCACAATTCTGACTTTTTCTATTTCTCAGAATTGGGAAATGTAAACTCAAAATAGCGAGATATGAATTCTGACTTTATTTCACGCAATTGTGACTTTATTTCTCAGAATTGCAAGGTATAAAGTCAGAATTGCTTTGATCTTAGAATTCTGACTTTATATCATGCAACTGCAACTTTGTTTTTTCTCTAAACTTTATATTACGCAATTGCGACTTTATTTATCAGAATTCTGACTTTATTCCTTAGAAATTTTTTGCAATTCTGACTTAATAATTCGCAATTTTGTTTTTACATCTCACAATTTTGAGAAAAAATAGTCAGAATCTTAGATGAAAAGTCGCATTAACCTTGTTTTATTCAGTGGTGGGAAAAGGCTTCTATAGATTCCAAAGTAATATAAATTCTTATGTAAAAATGCACAAATGCCAATATTAATCTAAAATCATATTACTTTTTGTTGATATTTCATTAGATTTAGCGCAGTAGAAACTGAAGGTCAAGTTTACATTTGGATTATGTGATGCATTATTTCATGAAGTAATAAAGTACATTCCTTCAAATTTTGCCAAATACAGTAAGTCAGCAAATCTGTTTTATTAAAAGATCCCAATATATTTCTTTACTTTTACTACAATGTAGTTACTGTGCATTTAAATAATCTTAAATAACAAAACTAATATTTTATTTAATGATTAATGAAAAAAAAAAAATTCTAAAAAGATTTGGCCAATTTATAAGTGCGGACCAGTGAAATACATTTTTCTACACACTGATTTATTCTTATTGGCCTGACGCAGCCATTGTAACCTTAGACGTTTGTTCTCATTCACTTACATTCATCCTTAGCCGGTCCCACTTTATATTGTCGCTTATACCTGTGAAATTACATGGTAATTAGATGTGTAAGTAGTATGTAACTACAGTGTATGTACACACGTTTACATAGTATTTACTTTTGTATTACTGGTGTAACTACACTCGTGTAACAACCCACTGAATAGTATGTGTAAGTACAAATGTGTAACAGGACATTGGTAACAACAGTAGGAAAGTACACATCTGTAACAAGAATTATGTAAGTGCATTGTGTAACAACAATATGTACTTGCAGATGTTTTCCCACTTCCACACCTGTTTGCAGATCATGTACTTGTGAACACTGTATGGCAGAACTAATGCTGCAACAGAAGGTTTCACCTTGTGATACCAGTGTACTTACATGGTAACTCCACAGGAACTGTCCACTTAATATAAAGTGTAATATGGTCACAAATTACTGTGTAACTTGTAGAAATATCTTCTATGCAACACTTTAATAACAGTGTAGTTACATGGTAACTCCATAGGAACAGTCCACAATATAAAGTTTAAAATAAAATTCATTTTCGTTTCGGCCTAGTCCCTTTATTAATCTGGGGTCGCCACAGCGGAATGAACCGCCAACTTATCCAGCATATGTTTTACACAGTGAATGCCCTTCCAGCTGCAACCCATCTAAGCCGAAAAGAAAATGAATGAATGTATGAACAGTAATTTGTGATCATTTTACACTTTATATTGAGTGGATCCTGTGGATTTACCATGCAAGTACACTTGTATCACAAGGTGAAACCTTCTAATGCAGCATTAGTTCTGCCATACAGTGTTCACAAGTGCATGACCAATGACAAACACATTTACTTCTGCATTGCAGAATTAATTCAGTACTCAATGGTAAAGTTGTAATTTTTTTAATTTAAAGTTTTATGTCTGCACAAGATTTCAGTTTTACACATGTCCGTCCACTGAATTGTCTCTATCACTGTCTCTCCACTCCACCAATAGCTGGTGTGTAGTGAGTGCACTGGCGCTGTTGTCCTGTGGCTGCCGTTGCATCATGCAGGTGGATGCTGCACACTGGTGGTGGTGTGGAGAGACCCCCCTCATCATTGTGAAGCACTTTGGGTGTATGGCCATACACAATAAATGTGCTATATAAATACACAGTACATTAAATCTTACATTACACTACATCATTTTTTGGGGAATTATTAAGGCTGTTTTTTTATCAGAAGTTAAATATTGTCAATTGATTAGTGGTTTGTGACAGACATGTATGTGTTGAATGGATTGATGTCACAGCATTCAGACCTGCTCTTGGCTTGCACTGTGTAATCCATTGGGTTATGCTGGTAATCGGTCTGCACTGCGTGAATCAAACTCGTAGGAGCTTCATGTTTCTTCCCTTTTTGACTTTTCCAATACACAAAAGAAACAGCTGCTTGTATTCATAATCATTTTCATATTCTAAACATTATTGTTCCTTTAGTTTGAAAAACTTTAATAAAAGTAGTCATACAATAGACTTTTCATGCTGGATGATGATGATGATGATGATGATTGGTGAGCTGAATTTGACTCGATGCTATACTATACATAAAAAAAAAGCTATGTAATACAGTATGCTAGTGTGCTCTTCTGAGTAGAGTCTGATTTCAGTTCTTCTTGATTTCTCTTCGGTTGACCTGTAGGTTGATTCTGAGGGACAGTGGGTTTTTCCGGTACCTCCATACGGCAGTGATTGCTGGTGGGAACATACTAGTGTTTGGAGGGAACACGCACAACGACACCTCAATGAGCCACGGGGCGAAGTGCTTCTCCTCAGACTTCATAGCCTACAACTTGGGTGAGTACCGAAACACCATCTGTGCCATCAGAATGCTCAAAATGAAGATTATCTGAGTTAGTCTGGGCAACATAATAGTATGTCAGTTAAAATGTGGAATCTGTTTTAAAAAGGATGTCACTAATATGTGACCTTAAAAAGGGTGGATTGTCACATGAAAATTCGGATGCATTCAGAATACAGAATTTTTATTTAGAGCCAGTTCTAAAATTTCCCTCTGCTATACAGGATTGCTTGTAGTTGCTTGTAGTTTTCTTAAAAGCAGGGTTTGAAAATAAGCATGGCCCAATATTCGTGCAAATGTGATCTTAGAATCGAGAAGCACGACTGACAAAAATAACTGTGTTCGAGCGAGCAGAAAGCAGGTAAATACCGAGCGAGAGGATGATCACTCGCACAAACAGATGATGTGATGCGCGCGACTGTTAAAAAGCGTGCACGCTCCCGTTTACTTGCATGAAGCAACCGTCACCGTGCCTAGAGGAACCGCAACTGGTGCGATCGGTTCCCTTTGAAATAGACTAGACACAGTGCGATGATCGTGCACCCACGGTCTGCTTTCAAAAGCTCAAGATTAAAACAAAAATACACATATTTTTTTGTAAGCAGCAGCGGTCACTGCTTTCATTTACAGGCCTATATTAACCGTGCGCGTGATTATCCTTTCATTATCAAACACGGTAGGCTATGTTTCACCTGCTTTCTTTTGCTTACAGTTATTTTTGTTAATGTGGTTTAATTATGTTTTTTTCAATAACATTGCTTTAATGGGAGATTACTCCCCGTTTATGTGTAGTTAACTGGTGATATGGAACCTTTAGCCAGGACAGATTACTGTGCATATTTTAGATACATGACAATACTTCTTTTTTTAAATGTAATGTTTTTTTTAAAGGAAAGTTTTGTTGAATTAAAAAGTGCACTTATACAGCTGTATTTTCCTTGTTTTGACACAATAAAAAAATGTGGCTAAGAAATACTTATTTGGTGTGGTCAGAGATACATTTGGTAAATCCTTAATTTTGAGCCTTGAAAAGTCGTGAAATAAAAACTGATTGCATTGCGACACAACCCATTTGCTCATGCACACTGAGCAAGCTAATACACAATACACACAATAAGTTAAATTTCAAAGTCAAATTTATGCATATAAAATATATTTTCCCAACAAGAAAATTGTGGCTAGTGAAAATGGCGAGTGGCTAGTAATGTTAGAAATCTACTAGCCACAGTGGCTGGTGATAAAAAAAAGTTAATGTTAAGCCCTGGTTGTGCGTGAAAATCCCAGTAGATCAGCAGTTTCTGAAATACTTAGACCAGCCTGTCTGGAACCAACAATAATGATAGGGCTGGGCGATTTTTTTTCGATTAATTCGAATTTACGTTTTAAGACGATTTAATTTTTTTATTAAATCGAGGTATCGCGATTTTTTTAAATAAAAATATTAAAGCAGCTTTTCCACTATCGTGCCAAACCATTCTAAACTGTTAAGACCATAGATATATACATTAGATGTCGCCTACCCTGCTGTTGTCTATTAGAACGAATGCGTCAATAGAGCCGCCTTTTTAGTACAGGGTAGCGCTCCTTTGAAATAAATGTGGGACCAAGGTGAAGTGGAGGACTGTGACCATCCAAAGCCAGAGAAATACACATATATACATATATCTATGATCGGGAGTTTTCCCCGGTGGTCCATATGCAAATATTTTTTTTAAATTACGAAATATTATAATTTTACATCACTTTTCTAAATTGATGGATGTGACCGCACGGGCATTACCGTCAAAGAGTATGTGTTTGTGTGCATGGTAATGTATTATCCTCCTTCCTTGTTTAATTTGATCTAATCCATGTCCTAAAACACACCCCCTCCCCTGCTTTCACTTCTCATTCTAACAGAGGGAGCGATTCGTTTGTGAATGAATCTCTGTTATGAATGACTTGTTCACTTAGCCGACAATAATACAAGTTTCTAGCAGCGCAGCATCTTGTTGTCATATTTCATAACATTGTTTCCTGCTACTTTGCCTCATGGTGAATGCAGTAGGAAACTGGATTATCATCAAATAACACTTGTTAAGCAAAAGTTTGTAACATACAAAAACATAAAAAACGAAATCTTACCTATGAAATGTTTTGCCTTTGTGGTTTGTTTTCTGTGTTTGCTCGTTAATGCATCCGTACACAGCGCTAAAGTCCAGCATCTTCACTTTGGCACACTGTCTTGACTAGTGCGGTTGAATGACATTTGTCCTAGGAGCACTGTACCAATGTGGCGGCGTAATTGACGCATGCTCAGGGTCCCTATGTGATATCTAGTGTATATATCTATGTGTTAAGACAACCGTGCTGAATTGTGCTGACAGATTCTGTGTGTTGACGTCGAGGCTCTGTTGATGAGCTATCACAGCTGGCTCTGCGCAAGCGCGCTAGCTCATTTTCGCGAGGTGCGCGCACAGTCAGCGGAGGAGAAAGTATATATATCCAGCTTTACAATCAGGGCCGGTGTGGTGAGAAATCGGGTCCCCCTTGCAATCGAGTCCGCTTAGGACCCCAATGGGCAGCAGAATAGTGAGCGAGAACCCCCCGGTCCTCAATTTCATCCGCAAACCAGTAAGTTTCTATTTCACTTTCAGGTTGAGGGCGTTCGCCTAGAGTTCGCCAGTTCAGCTTGCTCCGGCCTTGATTACACTAATAATAAAATTGGCTAAAAGTTTTATTCATGGCTAGAGCTTAATTAATTTGATTGACATATAGGCAATGAGACCTTTACTTCGCCTGACTGAGCGTGAGTTTATTGCATGCTGCGCTGTATTTGGTATCACAGATCGCTCTGATCTGGGTGAGAACTTTACCAGCGACTACATGCACTGCTGAAAGCCTTTTTTTCCTGCTGCGCATCGAATCAACAACAACATATATCCATGGAACACGAATTTGCAGACTCTTTGAACAACAAGGAAATAATTGCACCTAATTCAAAGCTCAGACATCTGGTTTTGTATTTTATACCTGCGCGCCACCTGAAGGACGGTTATGGCGTGTTGTGAATGTCCACTGTCATCGCAGAAAGTCAAATCTTTTTTTAATTTGAACTTTTGGTTGAAAGCTTTACGGAGTGGCACAGTAGCTGTCCAAGGTACTGTAGCTATGAATTAAATCATAACCCATATGTGCACCAATAAACAAGTAAAATGAATGAATAAATAAAATAAATATGGATTCTTAAATGTCGGTATTGTTTTTACTCTAAAAAAAATATCAATACGTTTTGACAAATGTTTTATAAAAATAAATTGAGCAATTTTCAACATTTCAGCTATAGGTCGTTATACGATTCAGTTAAATATAAGATAGACATTTAAATATAGATAGATATGTAACAGGTTTCTGTGGGATTTTTTGTTGTTCACGGTGATCTTTAATATATACTGGGTGGTGTAGCTACGCACAAATATTTTCTAAAACGTCAAGCAGGAATTTGTCTATAGGAATGTAATAGGCTACACCTTGTTGACCAATTTATGTATGTATGGCCATTAAAAATACATGTTACTTAACCAGATGGTTTTTCAAGTTATTTATAAAGAGATTGTTACTTCAGTCATGTTGTTGTAGTGTTTTAAGTTGACTATAGTTACACAGTAAAAAAAAAAAAAAAAAAAAAAAAACGAAATCGTGAATCGGTCAAACTTTATGAAAAAATCTAGATTTTTTTTTTTGCCATATTGCCCAGCCCTAATTAATGATACGTTCAAAGACACTTAAATCACCTTTCTTCCCCATTCTGATGCTCAATTTGAACTGCAGCAGATGGTCTTGACCATGTCTACATGCCTAAATGCATTGAGTTGCTTCCAGTTAATGAGCATTTGGGTTAATGAGCAGTTGGACAGGTGTACCTAATAAAGTGGCCTGCATTGATTTTAATACATTTACTTTTTTCATATTTGTTATATTAATTTCATTGTATTATGTAGATATTGGTCTACAGCAGGGGTGTCAAACTAGTTCCAGCCCTGCTTTAACACACCTATCTGTAGGTATCAAACAAGCCTAAGTGTGTTTCATTAGGGTTGGAACTAAACTGTGCAGAGCTATGGCCCTCCAGGAACACCTCTGGTTCACAGTGTCACTCAAACATAAGTTTAGCGTCACAAATAGCAAGCTAACTAATGCTTTATATGGAGAGTTCACCCAAAAAATGAAAAAAAGAAGCTGTTTATAATGTAAAGATGTAGTAGATTTTCAGTAGAACATTAATCAAACCGTTCACCCAAAGCGAAAATGATCCTGTAATTTATTCAACCTCAAACCATCCTACAGTAGGTGTATGTCCCTTGTTCACATGAGCACAACTGAAGTAAATAAAATATTATATACTTTTCGTAGCTTTTAAAATGGCAGTGAATAGAAAAAGTGCATCCATCTATTTAAAAAAGCCATACAACTCCAGTGGGTCAATGAATGCTTGAAGCATGGCAGTCGTTTTTTATTATAAGAAAAATGTCTATATTTAAATTTTTATAAACTATTAACACTCTCTTTCAGCAACTGCCATATCCACATTCTCAAGAGACCTATTATATAATCCTGGAAACACACACAAGAGTGTGCCATTGTAAGATGGATGGATACTAATACAAACCTGCAGTTTAGCCAAAACAACTCACTTCTGCTCACAGTGAGAGGCATCACTTCCCATCTCAGCTTCCACTGCAATAGAATAATGGGATCATTTTCTCTCTTGGGGAACAGACTATTCCCCCTGAAGGCGATTTTAGCTGAAACTGTGTTCCTTGAAGATTCAAACTCATTTTCTACTTTAATTTTTGACAAAAAAGAATCTACATTAATATTTTGGTATTAGCTATGTCTTGGTAATTCAATCTAAGGCCACTTGTCAAATTCTATTCCGCTGACTTACAGCGTCCTCTCACATATGGCATCATATAAAATACCTCTATCTTTCACAATATTGAACAGCCCCGAAGACGCTCGCACAGAAAGCGTAATTGGATTTCTGCGCGTAGCGGCAAGCCATTAGAGACTGAAATACACTCATCAGGGGGGCTCTTGCAGGAGGATGCGGGATCTTAAAGCCATTATTTTATGAGTGACACGTTTGAGTTTTGTAATCTCCAGGGATCGGAGATATGCCTGTCTGCTGGTATTATCTTGCTTTTCATTTAGATAATGAGGGATGCTATGATGTCAGACCAGACGCACTTGAATAGCGGCTCTTGAATGTGAGAATATGATGCGTGGGTGGTTTTAGAGCGTCTTTGAGAAATGTGTGGTGTCTGTATAACGCGCAACTATAGCTTCAAACACATCAGAAGTGTCTGCGTGTGTGTGTGTTTGCTTATTCCTAATTCTATATCAATCCTCTTCTACATTTCTTCCTCTTGTTCTTCTCTTTGGAGACTCAGGCTAGTGGAGTGGTAATCTGTGATTAAGTAAAGGCCTGTCTCGGCCCTGAGGGTAATTGCTCTGTCCTTACGAGCAGAACTCAATTATATTGGCCCACACCAGGACACTAAATTCGATTGTCAGAAAGTTTGCCGGCAGAGGGCAGTGACTTGTCACACACACTGCGCTAATAGCAATCATTTCTCTTTATGCTTCTCTTGCTCCTGCTAGATTAGCTGCTAACTTCTACTTAACATCGTGGGAAGAAATGATTTGCTATTAACAGAACACTCCACACTTTTTTTTTTTTTTGGGAAATGGGCTCATTTTCCAAGTCTCCAAGTGTTAAACAGTTGAGTTTTACCATTTTTTAATTAATTCAGACGATCTTCAAGACATGCGGGAACAATTTCAGATTTGCTTTAGCTTAAATGTTAAATCAGGTTAGATTATTAGCATCTTGCTCAAAAAAAAAAAAGAAAAAAAGTTTTGATAATTTCCCTTTTTAAAGCCAGACTCTTCTTTAGTTACGTCATTTACTACTCACAGAAAATGAAAAGTTGCTATTTTCTAGGCTGATATGGCTAAGAACTGTACTGTCATTCTAGTGTAATGATCAGGGAACTTTGCTGCCAAACCATGGATGCATTAAGCCTGATTTATAGAGTGGAGGAACTATGACGTCACCTTGTAGGCCAATCGGCTGCTAGCATAAAACTGGTCCCCTCGATAAAATCCCTATAGGATTTTCCCATAGGCTTTTCGAAGATTGCAAATAATGAGCTCTGTGTTCAAACACAGTTCATTACACTTACACGTTTTGTCCAACTAGATAATCCTCACACGAGAATACAACTTTTAGCGCTTTTGGATCTTAAATGCAAACGCAAGAACTGAAAAGCTAACATTAGGCTATAGACGGACTACTGCACAGTGCCTTCAGGGCGCTCGCCTGTGACATACAGACAACTTTATAAGCTTATTTTTAGAAATATGGTCCATGACAGACGACGCAGTGGAGCAGAAGGTCTCTGGTTCAAGCCTCGGCTGAGTCAGTTGGCATTTCTGAATGCCTTTTAAGTGAGTTTGCATGTTCTCCCTGTGTTTGCGTGGGTTTTCTTCGAGTGCTCCGGTTTCCCCCACAAGTCCAAAGACATGTGCTATAGGTGAATTGGGTAGGCTAAATTGTTTGTAGTGCATGTGTGTGAATGGATGTGTATGGATGTTGCGGCTGGAAGGGCATCCGCTGCGTAAAACGTGCTGGATAAGTTGGTGGTCCATTCCGCTGTGGCGACCCCAGATTAATAAAGTGACCAAGCGGAAAAGAAAATTAAAGAATGAATGAATGGTCCATGATAACGATTTACTCTCTCGGTTTATTATAATATAATCCACGCTATATATTATAAATAAATAAATACACCTTTTGGATAGTTTTTTACGTGGGAAATACATTTTGTTTTGCTTTACGGTTGTTGTAAAAGTTTTAAAACTGTATGTCTAAATGTGCCTACATAGTATTATCATAAGACTAAATAAGTGTATCGCTCGTGTGCATACACCTCGCTTACCTTAGTAATAGATGACAGAAATGAGGCGTGAGGGACAAGTCTATATGCCTGATCGAGAACGACATTCAATATTCTTTTTTTGTCACGAAGTACAGCGAAAAGCAGCCCATACAGTCACATATGCTTTAAATTTTGAGGTGTGTAAATATTGCAGTTATGACAGAGTTAAATGTGTTCAGATGAAGAAAAAAAAGGATGAAAAATCAACTGATCGCCTTAAAGTGACAGTTAACGCGTATGTATTTTTTACACGTTTATTCACACGTTTGCATTACTGCACTGCACTGGTAAGCAGTATCTTCATAATATCTTTTAAATAAAATAAATGATCAACAAATGAATCTGTCTTGGCAGTCTTTACAAGTGAAGGCATTATCTACACACAATATAAATTCCCAATTAGAAAAATACTACAAACCATAAAATACTATTCATGAAAATACTTAAATCACAGACAAATCCAAATGCCCAATGCAAGCAAGCTGTGTTCCAGACCAGTTCAGCTTGATGATGTATAATGTCTCCGGCACCGCCTGTAGTCCCGTTTAGCAACTTGATAGCAACCGTCTTTTTAAAGAATCTTAACCGAATAAAAAAATTAGTAGTGTGATGTAACTGATGTGTTTTATGTCGTAGAATAAAACGTGAAAGTATCTTGACTTTGCCACCATTCATAACTTTTACACTGATGTATACAGTTGAAATCAGAATTATAAGCCCCTCTGAATTATTAGCCCCCCCTGTTTATTTGTTTCCACAGTTTCTGTTTAATGGGGAGAGGATTTTTTCAACACATTTCCAAACATAATAATTTTATTAACTCATTTCTAATAACTGATTTATTTTATCTTTGCCATGATGATAGTAAATAATATTTTACTAGATATTTTTCAACACTTCTATACAGCTTAACTAGGTTAATTAGGTTAACAAAGCAGCTTAGGGAAATTAGGCAACTTATTGTATAACGATGGTTTGTTCTGTAGACTATTGGAATAAAAATATATTAAAGAGGCTAATAATTTTGACCGTAAAATGTTTTTAAAAAATTTAAAACTGCTTTTATTCTTGCCGAAATAATACAAATAAGACTTTCTGCAGAAGAAAATACATTGTCAGACATACTGTGAAAATATCCTTGCTCTGTTAAACATCATTTGGGAAATATTTAAAAAAGGAAAATTAATTTAAAGGGGGGCTAATAATTCTGACTTTAACTGTACATTACAATTTTGAGTTTAAAACAATCTAATAGTTACAAAACTAAAATGAAGTAACAAAATTATTTCTTTGATAACTGGAAAAGAATATTAGAACCTATGGATATACCATATACTGATGCCCTATTTTTCTAGGCTTTATTGGTGATAATGGTCAAGAATGTTGGACCGTTATTGCCTTGGCATATAAGAGGACACAAACTAGCCAGACAGTAATGTGTGAATTGTGGAGTGCACATAATAAAAAATAAAAAAAAAACGTCAGTATTTTTTAGTAAGTGTACTTTTTTTGGCTTTTGTTCTTTCTAAAATAAAAATATTTGTAGAGTAACCCATGTTCTGTTGTCATTGATATTTAACTTTTAATAGGTAGAACTGTCCGAGAAATGAACAAAAGCAAGTGATGCATCAAAGTTTGATTAAAATTTTTTTGAATGTTTGTAAAAATCTTTATAAAAAAAGCCTTGTCTGTTTCGTGAGCTGCGTGTGCAGTCAGTCGAGGTCCGCGACTCGGCGCCAGGTGAAAGTATAAATCAGCCTTTATTACACCACGCTTTTGCCTAGTTACCTAGTTGGGACTATTTCAGATGCTGCAAAATATTTTTGAGTGAGAATCTAATGATCTAATTCGATTCAATGATTTATGCTAAGCTAAAAGTGCTCCTGAGATTCTGAATGAATTCAAAAATGGTAAAAGTCAGCCGTTTAATTTTAGGAAACTTGTCAATTGAGCTTATTTCCCCCCAAAAAGTGGACAGTTTGAGGTTGAGCTCAGAAATTCCAAAGCTTGTCTTAAAAACCATAGTGAGAAACACAAACCTTTATCCTATATTTTTATATGTTACCAAGTTTTAAGGTGCCTTATGGCATATTCTGCACAGGTCATCAATTTATGTATTAAGCCCCAAGATCAAGGTTGGTCTTATGAATATTTATAGGGTAAGATGAGAGAAAATTACTAAGCAACGATTAGTCTTGGCTAATTAATATTCATGAGCTTAGTGCTCTACGTAGTAATGTCTCTAAAATGAGCTTGAGCTGTAATTTGTGTTAGAGGACTGAAAGAAGATTGACTTTGTCTGCTTGTTTTGTCTTCTCTAGCTTGTGATGAGTGGACTCTTCTGCCCAATCCGGATCTTTACCATGACGTCAACCGTTTTGGCCACTCAGCTGTGTATCACAATGGGTAATCTAAATGTTTAAGATCAATTTGATACACTAAAATGTCCTGTTTTACTTAAAATAGATATGTTGTTTTAGATTAATTATGGGATATTTTAAGGAAATAGTTTTGATTAAATTCATTCATTCATTAATTCAGATAATAATTATATTAAAAACAGAAAATAATAGTACTGTATAAAATTCTAAATTCTTTTTCAAATAAATGCTGTTTCTTTTCATCTTTTCACAAAAAAGAAATACTAAAAAGCAGTACTTCGTTACAGTAGCACTGTAATCTATATTGTGTTATTTTGATTAGATAGCCATGCTATTATAGACCATGATGTGTACACATACAAAGATGTTTGGGTTTACAGTAAATGAAATGGGAGAACTTGACAATTAAATTCCATTTCCTGAAGTTTATTGTAAGGTTCGTTTTGAATTCAGCACTTTTTTTTTTTAATTCAATTTATAATCTACTATGAACAACCGGAGTATACTATATTAAAATGTATAGATTCATAATGTTTAATTTAAAATGTAAAATAAATTATGTTTTTTTTCAGCACTGATAATTAAAACTATCTGTTATCAGCTTGTTATTGGTAATCTAAATCGTTATTGGTACAAGCAAAAAAACAAACAAAAAAACTCTTGGTTGACTTGTGGTGTCAACCCAAACTGTTATATGACAAACCTTGTTTCATATGAAAATAATAAGTCAGATTTAATTTAGTTCGTACTTAAATTTAGTTCCTTTAATTCCCCTACCATTACATGAGTGTCATGTTTTTATAGGCAATTTTTTAGTTTAAAGATACAGTTAATCCAAAAATCATTTACTCACCCTTTAATATACTTTAAATCTTTTGAGTTACTTTATGTTAAACACAAAAGAAGGTATTTGGAAAAATGTTGAAAACATGTAATCACTGACATCCATAGTGTTTTGTTCTGTTATTGAAGTCAATGGTTACAGGTTTTCAGCTTAAAATTTTCTTTTATTGTTGTTCAACAGATGGCAGAAACTCTTAAAATGTTTGGAAACACTTGAAAGTGGATAAATCGTGATTCAATTTCCATTTTTTGTTGAACTATCCCTTTAAATACAAATCAGAGCAATTCTTAAACTAGTAGCTTAGTTTTAAAATATCGACTGTTTATTAGTACTGATAAAGTACACATTCTGCAGGATCTTATTCTACATCCCTAATCCTACCTAATGCCAAACTTCTACCTTAATAACTTTTATCAAGCTGCAAATTAGGAGTTTATTGAGCTAAAAGTCATAGCTAATGATTTGTGCTTTTAAAATAAAGTGTGACCGGTTAGATTTTTTTCACACAATTGTTTTGTTTTATTGCTAAGTCGAAACAATTTCCTCAGCTAATCGACAGCATGCCACTGGCGATTACTTTGTATCAAGTCCTGAATAGAGCTTTTTGTTTTAATCCGTATCTATTTCTGTGATATTTGAACAGTCACAGCTAATGCGAAATCTAAATTTAAAATGGTCCTGTAATCTCCTTCCGTACGTACGGCTTAGTCGAGGCGAGTCATAAAGCAGAATCATTATCCATAAATAACACCGTCCTTTTATTAGTGTTTCGAATTAGCAGCTGAACAAACAGCTCTCCATCGATCCACATGCTCAGAATCTCCCCTTTGAGGTTTCCATGCAAGCTCAATGTGATCTGTATTCCTACCCATAAACCCCAGCGTCATCGTCAGTGTCGATTTGACCACCGACTGACCCCTTAGTTGAGAGCAGTGACACAACACAGCTTTTCCTGTTTGACTTGTCAATCTTGTACGCTCTATTCATCACTTCTCTTTTGTGTTCTTCCTCATTCTCCTGCCCTCTTCTTCCTCAGCCTTCATCCCTCCATTCTCTCTCATTCCGAGGTTAATCTGTGTGTCTCTTGTCAGGGTGATGTACGTGTATGGAGGCTTTAACAGCCTGATGCTGGGCGATGTGCTGAGGTTCACCCCGGCGAGCTGTGATGCTTTCTCCGAGCATCTGGAGTGTGTGACGGCTGTGCCCGGCGTGAAGTGTCTGTGGAACTCTTCTACCTCCACCTGTGTGCCCTGGGACGCAGCGGCGCTCCTCGACATGGAGGCTTTGAGGAACACCTGCAGTCCCAGAGGGTGTAAGTCAAGGGAACAAAGAGGACGTCTGCTTCCTCTGGCTCCTTTACAGCTATTCCGATTTCAAAACATGGCTTAAGTTATGATCGTTGGCGTAGATTCTCTGTCGTTTTATGTGCCGATTAAATTGGATTTTGCTTTTTATGCTTTACTGAATTTGGGTGAGATCTGTAAAAGCTTTTGATCTTGGGCTGTGTTCAGAGTGCATGCAAAAATCATTTTTTTTTTTTTCATATCTGGATTTAATTCTGAAAGACAGCTTTTTTTTTTTTCTCCAAATATTTGATTTGATCCACATTCCAGTCGGATTTCAAGTAGTGTTTTGCAACTCTTAATGCAACACATGACAGTCTGAACCAGTGATGAAAATCACAGCATAGCTGGATAAAGAAAGAACAGGTAAAAAAAGAAAAGAAAATTTACAGTTAAAGTCAAAATGATTAATTCAAAATGATTAATTAATCACTCCTGTGATTTTTATTTTATTATTTTTTATTTTATTTAAAAATACATTTCCGGGCAGACAAAGTCCTATTGTGAAGTGAATTTGATGCGCGAATGAAGCGAGTAAACTCAAAATTTTCACGTGTCTATTTACTTGCAAATGGCATGGTTTATTTGTGCTAGACGTGTCTGGTGTGAACATAGCATAACAGAGCATGGAATGTTTCACAGTATGTCTGATAATAGTTTTTCCTCTGGAGAAAGTCTTATTTGTTTTATTTTGGCTAGAATAAAATCAGTTTTTAATTTTTTTAAAACATTTTAAGGTCAATATTATTATCCCCCTTAACATGTATTTTTTCCGATTGTCTAAAGAACAACCACTATTATACAATGATTAGCCTAATTATCCTAACTTGCCTAATAAAGCTAATTAACCTAGTTAAGTCTTTAAATTGCACTTTAAGCTGAATGCTTGTATCTTGAAAAATATCTAGCCAAATATTATTTACTGTCATCATGGCAAAGACAAAAGAAATCAGTTATTAGAAATTAGTTTTAGTTGTCTTTCTGTTAAACAGAAATTGGGGAAAAAATATTCAGGGGTCTAATAATTTAGGAGGGCTATTAATTTAGACTTCAACTGTATATAGAGGGAGATAAATGGAAACTAAAAAATAGGTTTTCCCTGATTTTTCATCGACAAAAAAATATAACAATCCCCTGACTTTCAATGTCTGGAATAGTGCGGCACGATATTGGAAAAATCTGACATTGTGTTTTGTTTTTCGGCTATATATCACGATATGAATAAAATTTCATTTAGATGTCTTGAATAGCTCTATTTGGATAGAAATCATCCATTTAGATTGATTGATTAGGGTGACTTTGTAAGTGTGTGAATCCTGTATAAAAAAATAATAAAAACATATTGCAAGCAAAAAGTATTGCAATAGAGCAACAAAAAAGTAAAATAAACAGTGCTTTATTGTTTTCCGCAGAGTCTGTTTGTTTTCCTAACAGTATTCAGGTACAGAAATTGAATAACGTAATGTAAAATACTCTTTATAGTCTTCATTGTATTAATAATTCAGTCAAATTAGTCTTCATTAAAGATACAAATATACTTTTTTACTGACTGGAGTCAAGAACTATTACTATCTAAAGTTAGGTAGGTGTAAATCTCCATAAGTGAGTGCTGGCTAACAGGTTAAAACTATTTTGCTTAGAAATGTGTTGAAAAAAATTCTGACTTCAACTGCATTTCTAAAGGTGCTATTGACTTGAAATTGTCACCAGATGTCAGTAACAACCAGCGTAATCCATGCATAGAAGGAAAACAAAACTAATTAGTTTAGAAATAAAGTTATGTGTAATAAAATGAAACTTTACTCTACATAACTGTACAATTATATTTCAGAGATTAATTATGAGGGTTTTCTTATCTTAAGAGGTGTGTTATGCCCTGCTCTCAGATACTGGCAGGCACCACCAGCTTTTTTTTTTACCCAGACAACTGGCATAAAGAGTGTACAAGACAGTGAGACGATTTGCCCACAACCCTATTTAAATTTACTTCTGCTATTTGGTAATAAGAGAAACACAATATCCTCAAACACAAGCAATATGATTAGATTTTTTAGTTAGCTTAGAAATTCTGGTATATTCATTTTTTTTCCCCTTTGGCTTAGTCCCTTTATTCATCAGGGATTGCCACAGCGGAATTTATCACCAACTTATCCAGCATATGTTTTACAAAGTGGATGCCCTTCCAGCTGAGACCCAGTACTGGGAAAATCCATACACACTTATTCGCACTCATACACTACGGCCAATTTAGTTTATTCAATTCATCTAAAGTCCACCTTTTTGCTGTGAGGCGACAGTGCTACCTACTGAGCCACTGTGTCACCCTAATTGTGGTATATTTGCTCTTTAATTCTTTAATGAAATGCAATTCTCCATTTTATTCCAGTCCAGCAAGGAAAAAGCAACTGCTGCAAATGACTAGTCCTGTCTGAACAGGTGTAAATGACCTGTCGGATTCAGTTAATTACAACAGATTCCACTAAACGCGTCACTAAATGCACATTTACCACACCACATGCATTGTTGTGTAGCAGTTAAACTGTGTGTGCCTTCCAGATGCAGATGGAGAGAAGTGTGAGCAGTATTCCGACTGCTACAGCTGTACAGCCAACACCAACAGCTGCCAGTGGTGCTCTACGCTCTGTGTGTCCAGTCACAGTAACTGCACCAGTTCTCCAGTAAGTCTGCGCTTTCATTATGCCATAACAACTTACAGATGAGTTTCTTTTCAGTTTATGAATTCATAAATAATGTAACTGTGCTCTGAATGTGTCCATTCGACTGCAGGGAGGGATAATGGAGTACGACGCCTGTCCAAAGGATAACCCCTCCTCTGTGTGCAGTAAAAGGACCAGCTGTAAAAGTTGTGCCACAGATCAGAACTGCCAATGGGAGACCAGGAATCAAGAGTGCACCACCCTGCCTGGTAACGAACACGAGCAAACTTCTACTGAAAGTTGTGTAAATAATTGAAGCACAGCAAAGTATGATACTGTTTAATATCGCTGGGGCAAACTAATTATTATCGCTATTATTATCATTATTGTTTATAAAGGAATAGTTCGCACAGAAATGAAAATTCTGTCCTGTTTTACTCATCATACACTTATTCAATTAAATTTAGGTCAATTCATCTTAATTTCTATAGCGCTTTTACAATGTAGAATGGGTCAAAGCAGCTTAACATAGAAGTTTTAGTAAATTGAAACTGTGATAGTCCGGTTTACAGAGTTGAAGTTCAGTTTAGTTCAGTTCAGTGTGGTTTATTTTTCACTGCTGAAAGTCCAAACACTGAAGAGCAAATCCGTCGATGCGCAGCTCCACAAGTCCCAAACCAAGCAAGCCAATGGCGAGGAACAAACTTCACTAATTGACGAAAATGAAGGAAAAAAAACTTAAAGAGAAACCAGGCTCAGTTGGTCACAACCATTTCTCCTCTGGCCAAACTTCTAGTGCAGAGCTCAGAGCTGCAGTCTAGGGACGTCCATCGTGGAGAAGCTGCAGGTGTGAGTAGGTCACCGGCGGATGTTCAGGCTGGCCCACGGGATCAATGCGGAGACTCGTCTGTCACTGGATCTTTCAGGAATTAGTCTCATGCTCTCCACTCCTCCATGACCACCACAGCGTCTGCTCAGGATACGGCCTGGTCTAGGATTATGGAGTCCTAAAGTTCTCTATGATTGGCATCATCTCTTTGTATGTGTTGTCCTTGAGGTCCTCTATGGTTGGCAACATCTCTTCACAGGTCTTGGGTCACATCAATGGGGCTACATAATCTCTAGAGGCCTCGGGATGAGTATCCCCAGGTGGAAATAGAGAAAATAATTAGTGCCAATTATTCAGAAATGTATTTATTCAAAATGCGTTTAATTTTCTTTCTGTTTTTTTGGAAGAATATTAGAAAAGCCTTTTACTTATTTATTTAATTGACTATTTTTGGTGACTACTATAAATGTCATTTTTTCAACATTCTTCAGAATATCTTGTTTTTCTGTTTAACAGAAGAAAGAAATTCATAAAAGTTTAATGACTTGAGTGAGAGTAAATGATGAGGACATTTTAATTTATATGTGAACTATGCCTTTAATTTATTTTAAAAACATAAGGTTATTATTACAATTTTGCTGCCTCAAGTCCTATGCCCATCAAAATTGACTTTTATTTTATTTTGCCTATATTATTTATTTTACCAAAAAATAACTTGGTAAATTTGCACAGATCTGGATGTAATGCTGCAGATTGAGAATTTACTATAACTTTTACAGTCTACTTGCATTGCATTTTTTGCATTTTGGTACCCTAAGGCCAATACTGTATGCTAATCTAATGACCAAATGCTTTTGTTTTAGGGAATATCTGCGGGGAAAGTTGGCACCTGGTGGGGAACTCGTGTCTGAAGTTGATGACCGCTAAGGACTCGTATGACAATGCTAAGCTGGTGTGTCGAAATCACCAAGCGGTGCTGGCATCCCTCACCACACAGAAGAAAGTCCAGTTCGTCCTCAAAGAGATGCACAACCGATCATTACAGGTAAGTTTGATGTAGTGTTGTCAAAAGTATTGGAATTTTGATATGCGTCAATACTGAAATATTTGAAAGATGCAATATCACTTTTCTGCAGTATTGCTGACAACCCCCTCTCTTTATGACATGTCTGTGCCTCATGTCATACACTCAATCACATATTTTACAGCTGATGCTGTAAACTCCTTGCATATTTCAGATTTTTTTAAGTTTTCTAAGAAACAAATGCAAAATTCGGTAGAGAGTCTTTAAAATGCTGTCAGTTATGTCTAAAATGAAAGTAAAATAGTACTTAAACCTAACCTAAACCTTATGTAGCTATTAGCATTAATTGACAACAAAAGACAAACTCACTCTTAGAATGTCTTAGTTTATTGTGTTAGTTCATTCAAAAATGAAAATTGCTATTAATTATTCACCTTTGTGTTGTTCCAAACCACTGATATCTTGTTTGTGTTCAGAACCCAAATTAAGATATTTTAGTTGAAATCTGAGAGCTCCCTCATCCTCCATAAACAGCAAGGTTCTCGACTTGTTCAAAGTCTAGAAAGGTACCAGAAACATCTAAACAAGCTAAAAGAGTCATTTTGTCCATACATAAAACAAAAATAGCAACTTTATTCAACAATCTCCTCAGTGTCAGTATAGGGTGCATCTTTATGTGTCGGATAACTTTTATTCAACCGCTTCATCTCCTCAGTGTCAGTATAGGGTGCACCCTTATGTGTTAACTATTCAACTGCTTCATCTCCTCAGTGTCAGTATAGGGTGCACCTTTATGTGTTAACTATTCAATCGCTTCATCTCCTCAGTGTCAGTATTGGGCGCACCTTTATGTGTCGGATAACTTTATTCAACTGTTTCGTCTCCTCAGTGTCAGTATAGGGCGCACCTTTATGTGTCGGATAACTTTATTCAACCGTTTCGTCTCCTCAGTGTCAGTATAGGGCGCACCTTTATGTGTCGCATAACTTTATTTAACAGTTTCGTCTCCTCAGTGTCAGTATAGGGCGCACCTTTATGTGTCGGATAACTTTATTCAACTGTTTCGTCTCCTCAGTGTCAGTATAGGGCGCACCTTTATGTGTCGCATAACTTTATTCAACTGTTTCGTCTCCTCAGTGTCAGTATAGGGCGCATCTTTATGTGTCGCATAACTTTATTTAACAGTTTCGTCTCCTCAGTGTCAGTATAGGGCGCACCTTTATGTGTCGGATAACTTTATTCAACTGTTTCGTCTCCTCAGTGTCAGTATAGGGCGCACCTTTATGTGTCGCATAACTTTATTCAACTGTTTCGTCTCCTCAGTGTCAGTATAGGGCGCACCTTTATGTGTCACATAACTTTATTTAACAGTTTTGTCTCCTCAGTGTCAGTATAGGGCATAACTTTATTTAACAGTTTTGTCTCCTCAGTGTCAGTATAGGGTGCACCTTTATGTGTCGCATAACTTTATTTAACAGTTTTGTCTCCTCAGTGTCAGTATAGGGCGCACCTTTATGTGTCGCATAACTTTATTTAACAGTTTTGTCTCCTCAGTGTCAGTATAGGGCGCACCTTTATGTGTCGGATAACTTTATTTAACTTTTTCGTCTCCTCAGTGTCAGTATAGGGCGCACCTTTATGTGTTGCATAACTTTATTTAACAGTTTTGTCTCCTCAGTGTCAGTATAGGGCGCACCTTTATGTGTTTCGGAAAACTTTATTTAACTTTTTCGTCTCCTCAGTGTCAATATAGGGCGCACCTTTATGTGTTGCATAACTTTATTCAAATGTTTCGTCTCCTCAGTGTCAGTATTGGGCGCACCTTTATGTGTCACATAACTTTATTTAAGTTTCGTCTCCTCAGTGTCAGTATAGGGCGCACCTTTATGCGTTGCATAACTTTATTCAACTGTTTCGTCTCCTCAGTGTCAGTATAGGGCGCACCTTTATGTGTCGGATAACTTTATTCAACTGTTTCGTCTCCTCAGTGTCAATATAGGGCGCACCTTTATGTGTTGCATAACTTTATTCAAATGTTTCGTCTCCTCAGTGTCAGTATAGGGCGCACCTTTATGTGTCACATAACTTTATTTAAGTTTCGTCTCCTCAGTGTCAGTATAGGGTGCACCTTTATGTGTTGCATAACTTTATTCAACTGTTTCGTCTCCTCAGTGTCAGTATAGGGCGCACCTTTATGCGTTGCATAACTTTATTCAACTGTTTCATCTCCTCAGTGTCAGTATAGGGCGCACCTTTATGTGTCGGATAACTTTATTCAACTGTTTCGTCTCCTCAGTGTCAATATAGGGCGCACCTTTATGTGTTGCATAACTTTATTCAAATGTTTCGTCTCCTCAGTGTCAGTATAGGGCGCACCTTTATGTGTCACATAACTTTATTTAAGTTTCGTCTCCTCAGTGTCAGTATAGGGTGCACCTTTATGTGTTGCATAACTTTATTCAACTGTTTCGTCTCCTCAGTGTCAGTATAGGGCGCACCTTTATGTGTCGCATAACTTTATTCAAATGTTTCGTCTCCTCAGTGTCAGTATAGGGCGCACCTTTATGTGTCACATAACTTTATTTAAGTTTCGTCTCCTCAGTGTCAGTATAGGGTGCACCTTTATGTGTTGCATAACTTTATTCAACTGTTTCGTCTCCTCAGTGTCAGTATAGGGCGCACCTTTATGTGTCGGATAACTTTATTCAACTGTTTCATCTCCTCAGTGTCAGTATAGGGCGCACCTTTATGTGTCGGATAACTTTATTTAACTTTTTCGTCTTCTCAGTGTCAGTATAGGGCGCACCTTTATGTGTCACATAACTTTATTTAACAGTTTTGTCTCCTCAGTGTCAGTATAGAGTGGTGGAACTATGACGTCAATTTGTATGCAAAAACCCGGACGCGAGTTAGCATTTTAGCACTTCCGGTTCCCTAGTCCCAAGGTCAATAGGTTTTTTGAATGGGATTTCAGTTAAATCACTTAAATAAGATTCATGGCTAAAACAAACTCAAAATATTTTCACGTTTTATTCTACGACATAAAACACATCAGTTACATCACACTCTTGATTTTTTAAATCGGTTATACTTCTTTAAAAAGATGGTTGCTATCAAGTTGCTAATCGGGACTACAGCCGTTGTCGGAGACATTATACGTCATCAAGCTGAACTGGTCTGGAGCGCAGCTCGCTTGCGTTGGGTATCTGGATTTGTCTGTTATTTAAGTATTTTCATGAATAGTATTTTATTGTTTGTAATATTTTTCTAAGCGGGATATTGTATAGATAATGCCTTCACTTGTAAAGACTGTCAAGACAGATTCATTTGTTGATCATTTATTTTAATTAAACGATATTATGAAGATACTGCTTATCAGTGAAGTCTGTCTCTTTCCTGCTCTCAGTAATGGAAACGTGTGAATAAATGTGTAAAAATATACATACATATTAACTGTCATTTGATCAAAGGATTTTTCGTCGGGTTTTTATTTCATCTAAACACGTTTAACTCTGTCATAACGGCAATATTTACACTCCTTAAAATGTATAGCATATGTGACTGTAAGGGCTGCTTTTCGCTGTACTTCGTGACAAAAAAAAAAAAGAATATTGAATGTTGTTCTGTGTCTATGACGGCAGGTATTCGATAGACTTGTCCCTCACGCCTCATTTCTGTCGTCTGTTACTAAGCGGGCTGTATGCACGCGAGCGATACACTTTTTTAAACATGTCTTATGATAATACTATGTCGGCACATTTATATGTACAGTTTTAAAACTTTTACAACAACCGTCAAGCAAAACAAAATGCATTTCCCACGTAAAAAAAACTATCCAAAAGGCACGTAGGTATATGTGTTTTTGTGTATTCATGTGTTTATAATATTTAGCGTGGATTATAATATGATAAACCGAGAGAGTAAATCTTTGTCATGGACCATATTTCTAAAAAAAATAAGCTTGAAGAGTTGTCTGTAGCAGGGTGGTGCTGACGTCACAGGCAAGCGCCCCAGGCGCTGTAGTCCGTTTATAGCCTAATGTTAGCTTTTCAATTCTTGCGTTTACATTCAAGATCCAAAAGTGCTCAAAGTTGTATTCTCGTGTGAGGATTATCCAGTTGGACAAAACGTGTAAGTGTAATGAACAGTGTTTGAACACAGAGCTCATTATTTGCAATCTTCAAAAAGCCTATGGGAAAATACTATGGGGATTTTATCAAGGGAACCAGTTTTATGCTAGCAGCCGATTGGCCTACAAGGTGACGTCATATTTCCTCCACTCTATAGGGCGCATCTTTATGTGTCACATAACTTTATTTAAGTTTTGTCTCCTCAGTGTCAGTATAGGGCGCACCTTTATGTGTCACATAACTTTATTTAACAGTTTCGTCTCCTCAGTGTCAGTATAGGGCGCACCTTTATGTGTCGCATAACTTTATTTAACAGTTTTGTCTCCTCAGTGTCAGTATAGGGCGCACCTTTATGTGTCACATAACTTTATTTAACAGTTTTGTCTTCTCAGTGTCAGTATAGGGCACACCTTTATGTGTCGCATAACTTTATTTAACAGTTTTGTCTTCTTAGTGTCAGTATAGGGCGCACCTTTATGTGTCGCATAACTTTATTTAACAGTTTTGTCTTCTCAGTGTCAGTATAGGGCACACCTTTATGCGTCGCATAACTTTATTTAACAGTTTTGTCTCCTCAGTGTCAGTATAGGGCGCACCTTTAGGTGTCACATAACTTTATTTAACAGTTTTGTCTTCTCAGTGTCAGTATAGGGCACACCTTTATGTGTCGCATAACTTTATTTAACAGTTTTGTCTCCTCAGTGTCAGTATAGGGCGCACCTTTATGTGTCGCATAACTTTATTTAACAGTTTTGTCTCCTCAGTGTCAGTATAGGGCGCACCTTTATGTGTCGCATAACTTTATTTAACAGTTTTGTCTTCTCAGTGTCAGTATAGGGCGCACCTTTATGCGTCGCATAACTTTATTTAACAGTTTTGTCTTCTCAGTGTCAGTATAGGCCACACCTTTGTGTCGCATAACTTTATTTAACAGTTTTGTCTCCTCAGTGTCAGTATAGGGCGCACCTTTAGGTGTCACATAACTTTATTTAACAGTTTTGTCTTCTCAGTGTCAGTGTAGGGCGCACCTTTATGCGTCGCATAACTTAATTTAACAGTTTTGTCTCCTCAGTGTCAGTATAGGGTGCACCTTTATGTGTCACATAACTTTATTTAACAGTTTCGTCTTCTCAGTGTCAGTATAGGGAGCACCTTTATGTGTCACATAACTTTATTTAACAGTTTTGTCTCCTCAGTGTCAGTATAGGGCGCACCTTTATGTGTCGCATAACTTTATTTAACAGTTTTGTCTCCTCAGTGTCAGTATAGGGTGCACCTTTATGTGTCACATAACTTTATTTAACAGTTTCGTCTTCTCAGTGTCAGTATAGGGTGCACCTTTATGTGTCGCATAACTTTATTTAACAGTTTTGTTTCTTCCGTGTCAGTATACGCTTACTTCAAGCGACCGCCATTTTAAAACACGAAAGCGAGGCTGCGGTTGGAAGAAACCCGGAAGTATAGGATCAGCAATGTAAACATTGCAACAATATGCTGTGTATTACAAACCTACAGCTGTTGCTGCCACTCCAAAATGCAGAAATGGTGTAAACATCACCTTAATATCATTCTGTTCAGTTTAGTTTAAACAATTAAAAGCATATTAGGCATCAAACAACATCACAATCTCTTTAAGAGTGATACGCTTAAGTGCCCTCCTAGACTTCAGTTCATGGCAGCAGGTAAACACCGTGGGCACGTTTCCTGCTTCAGCCTATGTAACCCGGTGAGCGATAAAACAATGCAGTCCTCTGTAGCACATCTTCGTGTTGTCTTTAACAGTGTTGTCTCGGTATTGAAGTTTTAAAAACGTCCATTTCCCTCTAACATTGAAGCGCTGCTGAGCGCGCTCATAAACACCACTGACTTGCCATAGTATTCACCAGTGCTCAACAGCATGACTGTAAAGGTCATCAGTTCACCGCTCTTCACAGATTGAAAACACACACATAGACGGACATTGGAGCGTTTTAAAGCCGAGAAGATCAGTCGATTCATCAGCGGATCGCTCGTCTGTGTTTGCAGTCAGTAAACAGCGGTGAGGTGAACTGATGACCTTCACAGCCAATCATAGTGATGTCTGTTGAGCACGTGGACACAATGGCCAATCAGCGCTGTTTAAGAACTCCATAAACAGTGTCTTAAATATTAACAAGAAATTGGCGTATTTTTATATTCCATTAAGGATATTTTGTATTGTGACAAGTTTAATATAGTGAAAGAATCTGTTCATTAACTTGAGTTTGATGAATGGCATCTAAAATGTGTGTTTGGGAAAGAAAACATTAGCTAACTAGTGCCATTTCCCTTAACTTAGCTGAAAATGAGGTCCAATATCCCTTTTTATTTTCACTATTCATTCAGAACGGACCTTCGGGTCACTCGGAAGGTGGTGAAATCATACATTTGTGTCACTTTCTCTTCGCTGATAAGATATACAGCCAGGTACACAATATTCCTGTGTGACTCAGGCAATACTTCCGGGTTTCTTCTCACCGCAGCCTCGATTTCGCTGTTAATAATGGCGGCCGTGTGAAATCAGTCTATCACACCTTTATGTGTCGCATAACTTTATTTAACAGTTTTGTCTCCTCAGTGTCAGTATAGGGCACACCTTTTTGTGTCACATAACTTTATTTAACAGTTTCGTCTCCTCAGTGTCAGTATAGGGCGCACCTTTATGTGTTGCATAACTTTATTCAAATGTTTCGTCTCCTCAGTGTCAGTATAGGGCGCACCTTTTTGTGTCACATAACTTTATTTAACAGTTTTGTCTCCTCAGTGTCAGTATAGGGCGCACCTTTATGTGTCGCATAACTTTATTTAACAGTTTTGTCTCCTCAGTGTCAGTATAGGGCGCACCTTTATGTGTCGCATAACTTTATTTAACAGTTTTGTCTCCTCAGTGTCAGTATAGGGCGCACCTTTATGTGTCGCATAACTTTATTTAACAGTTTTGTCTTCTCAGTGTCAGTATAGGGCGCACCTTTATGTGTCGCATAACTTTATTTAACAGTTTTTTCTCCTCAGTGTCAGTATAGGCCACACCTTTATGTGTCGCATAACTTTATTTAACAGTTTTGTCTCCTCAGTGTCAGTATAGGGCGCACCTTTATGTGTCGCATAACTTTATTTAACAGTTTTGTCTCCTCAGTGTCAGTATAGGCCACACCTTTATGTGTCGCATAACTTTATTTAACAGTTTTGTCTCCTCAGTGTCAGTATAGGCCACACCTTTATGTGTCGCATAACTTTATTTAACAGTTTTGTCTCCTCAGTGTCAGTGTAGGGCGCACCTTTATGTGTCGCATAACTTTATTTAACAGTTTTGTCTCCTCAGTGTCAGTATAGGGTGCGTCTTTATGTGTCACATAAATTTATTCAACAGTTTTGTCTCCTCAGTGTCAGTATAGGGCGCACCTTTATGTGTCGCATAACTTTATTTAACAGTTTTGTCTCCTCAGTGTCAGTATAGGGCGCACCTTTATGTGTTGCATAACTTTATTCAAATGTTTCGTCTCCTCAGTGTCAGTATTGGGCGCACCTTTATGTGTCGCATAACTTTATTTAACAGTTTTGTCTCCTCAGTGTCAGTATAGGGCGCACCTTTATGTGTCGCATAACTTTATTTAACAGTTTTGTCTCCTCAGTGTCAGTATAGGGCGCACCTTTATGTGTCGCATAACTTTATTTAACAGTTTTGTCTCCTCAGTGTCAGTATAGGGCGCACCTTTATGTGTCGCATAACTTTATTTAACAGTTTTGTCTCCTCAGTGTCAGTATAGGGCGCACCTTTATGTGTCGCATAACTTTATTTAACAGTTTTGTCTCCTCAGTGTCAGTATAGGCCACACCTTTATGTGTCGCATAACTTTATTTAACAGTTTTGTCTCCTCAGTGTCAGTGTAGGGCGCACCTTTATGTGTCGCATAACTTTATTTAACAGTTTTGTCTCCTCAGTGTCAGTATAGGGTGCGTCTTTATGTGTCACATAAATTTATTCAACAGTTTTGTCTCCTCAGTGTCAGTATAGGGCGCACCTTTATGTGTCGCATAACTTTATTTAACAGTTTGTCTCCTCAGTGTCAGTATAGGGCGCACCTTTATGTGTTGCATAACTTTATTCAACTGTTTCGTCTCCTCAGTGTCAGTATTGGGCGCACCTTTATGTGTCGCATAACTTTATTTAACAGTTTTGTCTCCTCAGTGTCAGTATAGGGCGCACCTTTATGTGTCGCATAACTTTATTTAACAGTTTTGTCTCCTCAGTGTCAGTATAGGGCGCACCTTTATGTGTCGCATAACTTTATTTAACAGTTTTGTCTCCTCAGTGTCAGTATAGGGCGCACCTTTATGTGTCGCATAACTTTATTTAACAGTTTTGTCTCCTCAGTGTCAGTATAGGGCGCACCTTTATGTGTCGCATAACTTTATTTAACAGTTTTGTCTCCTCAGTGTCAGTATAGGGCGCACCTTTATGTGTCGCATAACTTTATTTAACAGTTTTGTCTCCTCAGTGTCAGTATAGGGCGCACCTTTATGTGTCGCATAACTTTATTTAACAGTTTTGTCTCCTCAGTGTCAGTATAGGGCGCACCTTTATGTGTCGCATAACTTTATTTAACAGTTTTGTCTCCTCAGTGTCAGTATAGGGCGCACCTTTGTGTCGCATAACTTTATTTAACAGTTTTGTTTCCTCAGTGTCAGTGTAGGGCGCACCTTTATGTGTCGCATAACTTTATTTAACAGTTTTGTCTCCTCAGTGTCAGTATAGGGCGCACCTTTGTGTCGCATAACTTTATTTAACAGTTTTGTCTCCTCAGTGTCAGTGTAGGGCGGCCTACCTTTATGTGTCGCATAACTTTATTTAACAGTTTTTGTCTCCTCAGTGTCAGTATAGAGGGCACTACCTTTTTGTGTCACTCACTGACTTTATTTAAACAGTTTGTCTCCTCAGTGTCAGTATAGGGCGCACCTTTATGTGGTTTGCCATAAACTTTATTCAAATGTTTCGTCTCCTCAGTGTCAGTATAGGGCACACCTTTTGGTGTCACTAGGCGTTATTTAACAAGTTTTGTCTCCTCAGTGCAGTATAGGGCGCACCTTATATGTGTCGCATAACTTTATTTAACAGTTTTGTCTCCTCAGTGTCAGTATAGGGCGCACCTTTATGTGTCGGCATAAACTTTATTTAACCCCAGTTTTGTCTCCTCAGATGTCAGTATAGGGCGCACCTTTATGTGTCGCATAACTTTATTTAACAGTTTTGTCTCCTCAGTGTCAGTATAGGGCGCACCTTTATGTGTCGATAACTTTATTTACCTTTTTCGTCTCCTCAGTTGTCAGTATAGGGCGCACCTTTATGTGTCGCATAACTTTATTTAACAGTTTTGTCTCCATCAGGTCAGTATAGGGTGCACCTTTATGTCGCATAACTTTATTTAACAGTTTTTTCTTTCTCCTCAGTGTCAGTATAAGGCCACACCTTTATGTGTCGCATAACTTTATTTAACAGTTTTGTCTCCTCAGTGTCAGTATAGGGCGCACCTTTATGTGTCGCATAACTTTATTTAACAGTTTTGTCTCCTCAGTGTCAGTATAGGGCGCACCTTTATGTGTCGCATAACTTTATTTAACAGTTTTGTCTCCTCAGTGTCAGTATAGGCCACACCTTTATGCGTCGCATAACTTTATTTAACAGTTTTGTCTCCTCAGTGTCAGTATAGGGTGCGTCTTTATGTGTCACATAACTTTATTTAACAGTTTTGTCTCCTCAGTGTCAGTATAGGGGCGCACCTTTATGTGTCGCATAACTTTATTTAACAGTTTTGTCTCCTCAGTGTCAGTATAGGGCACACCTTTATGTGTCGCACTTGCCCACTCCTTTAACCTGTTACCTCGGATGTATCTGTGCTTTGTGTCAAATAGAGGATATTGGACATGCCACTGCACAATGCTCATGAATGTGGCCAATATACTAACACTGGAGAACAATTTGCATCCTTTGGTCTTTATAACATGTGTGTCTTGATGCTGTTGTCACCTGTGAGTAAAGCAGCTTTGGATGTACAGTAAGGCTGATCACACTTGAAATTGAATATGAATTGTTCTGTGTGTCTAGTCTAAAGCAGTGATCACTCCGTGGGTCGGCCTGAGGAAGATCAATGTGTCGTATTGGTGTTGGGAGGACATGTCCCCCTTCACCAACTCCACTCTGCAGTGGCTGCCCGGTGAACCCAGCGACGCAGGGTTTTGTGGTTATTTGGCTGAGCCCACTTTCAACGGACTGAAGGCAGCGACCTGTGTCAACTCTGTCAACGGGAGCCTGTGTGAACGACCCAGTGAGTAACATTTGCATACAGAAACACGCAAATACTGAATATTTATATGTGCTCTCATGTTGGATTAATCGAGAGAAACAAACATACATGTCAAAGTGCAAATGCGTTTTGTTTAGTGTTTTTTTGTTTTGTTTTGCCTTTTAGTTTTTTTTTTTTTTGCTTTTTGTTTTATTTTAATTGTTTTGTTTTGTTGTGTTTTTTTGCTTTGCGTTGTATGTTTTTTTTTTTTTTTTGCTTTTAGTTTTGTTGTGGTTTTGTTTTGATTTTTGTTTTGTGATTTGTGGTTTTGTTTTTTGTTTTTGTGATTTGTGATTTTTGTTTTGTGATTTGAGTGTTGTTTTGTGTTTTTTTTTTTTTTGGTTTTTATTTCGTAGCTGTTCTGTTTTGTATTTTATTTTCTACTTTATCTAACATTGTATTGTATTAAATTGATATGATTAATTAATAATTGATTTAATTAATTAATAAATATATTACCTGCTGGGATCAGATAATTATTGTAATTATAAATCAATTATGATAATAATTATAGTTATTACAATAATATATTAAAATATTCAAATTTGATTAAATCAATTTCTGTATGGTCTATTTCTGAAACCCATTTTTTTGTGTATTGCTCATTGAATCTCGTTAACTTTTGTGTGATTGTGCAGCGAACCACAGTGTGAAGCAGTGCCGGACCCCCTGTGCGCTGCGCTCGTCCTGCAGTGAGTGTACCAGCGGGAGCTCTGAGTGCATGTGGTGCAGTAACATGAGGCAGTGTGTCGACTCCAACGCTTATGTGCCCTCCTTCCCCTATGGCCAGTGCATGGAGTGGTACACCATGAACAGCTGCCCACGTATGTATGCCGGCGATATGAATTTAAATCACAGTATTATCTGTTATTTATTAAAATAGCAATATCAGTGACAATAGTTCATATGTATCCACTGTGGAAAAAAAAAATAACTCATGTATATGGGGTGTTTTATTCATACTGAATGCTGGAGGGTAAATCTGTGCATAAACTCCACATATGCAAAAGGGAAGACATCTAGAGATTAGAATCTGATTAAACAAATAAACACTGTTGTGACTAGGGCTGCACAATATTTTGTTTCATCATCAATATTGCATCGATATGCAATTTTTAGCTGGAATTATATTTGAACAAGAGTCACAGTTCAGAACATGAGATTTGTTGAATTATTGCAGAGTTTAACTTTAATGGAGTGAAATGTTTTTAAGGCCTGGGAGTGATTTAACTATTCAGGCACAAGACATTTTACCAGTTGGAAGTTTAACGAAGAATAATAGTATTAAGTTAATTGTACATCAAAAACTTTGCAGTGTAATTTTATCATTAAAAAAAAAACCTAACCTAATACCTAAGCTACCTTAATATCTATTAATAAGGACCAAATTAGAAGAAGCAGAAGTCGTAGTTAATCGTTGACCAATAGCTTGAAGTGAGCCTTAAAATGAAGTGTGACTATAAATTCTTTCCAAGTAGTGCTATTCAGCCATTTGATGACATTGTATAGATGCGTTATATCGCAATACATATCATAGAGAAATTAAATATTGCAATGTCACATTTTTTTCAATATCGTGCAGCCGTAGTTGTGACCATAAAATATATGGTTTTTCTGTGTTTTTCAGGCCATCCAAGCTATTTCTATAAGAATAAAGGTCACGATTTACAATAAGATTTCATTAGTTAATGTATTCACTAACATGAACTAGTAATGAACAATACTTTCACGACATTTATTAATCATAGGTCAACATTTTTTATTAATGCATTATTAAAAGCCAAATTCATGCTTGCTCATGTACAGTGAACTAGCATTAACTTACAGTAAATAACTTTATTATGATTAATTAACATTAACAAAGATGCATAAATACTGTAATAAATCTATTGTTCATTAACTAACAAATTAACAAAAATCTCATATCACAGTATAAGTCATCTCATATTCTGATAACGATATATATCATGATGTAGTACTTTTTCTGTAAATTCACTGAATTAATGGTTTATATTTATTGACCACATGGAAATAACTATTTCTTTATTATTTAGACCTTCAGGGCAAATGTTTGATTAAGAATGTACAGGGAGTGCAGAATTATTAGGCAAGTTGTATTTTTGAGGATTCATTTTATTATTGAACAACAACCATGTTCTCAATGAACCCAAAAACTCATTAATATCAAAGCTGAATATTTTTGGAAGTAGTTTTTAGTTTGTTTTTAGTTTTAGCTATTTTAGGAGGAGATCTGTGTGTGCAGGTGACTATTTCTGTGCATAATTATTAGGAAACTTAATAAAAAACAAATATATACCCATTTCAATTATTTATTTTCACCAGTGAAACCAATATAACATCTCAACATTCACAAATATACATTTCTGACATTCAAAAACAAAACAAAAACAAATCAGTGACCAATATAGCCACCTTTCTTTGCAAGGACACTCAAAAGCCTGCCATCCATGGATTCTGTCAGTGTTTTGATCTGTTCACTATCAACATTGCCTGCAGCAGCAACCACAGCCTTCCAGACACTGTTCAGAGAGGTGTACTGTTTTCCCTCCTTGTAAATCTCACATTTGATGATGGACCACAGGTTCTCTATGGGGTTCAGATCAGGTCAACAAGGAGGCCATGTCATTAGTTTTTCTTCTTTTAGACCCTTTCTTGCCAGCCACGCTGTGGAGTACTTGGACGCGTGTAATGGAGCATTGTCCTGCATGAAAATCATGTTTTTCTTGAAGGATGCAGACTTCTTCCTCTACCACTGCTTGAAGAAGGTGTCTTCCAGAAACTGGCAGTAGGACTGGAAGTTGAGCTTGACTCCATCCTCAACCTGAAAAGGCCCCACAAGCTCATCTTTGATACCAGCCCAAACCAGTACTCCACCTCCACCTTGCTCAGTGCAGTCTGAGTCGGACTGGAGCTCTCTGCCCTTTACCGATCCAGCCACGGGCCCATCAAGACTCACTCTCATTTCATCAGTCCATAAAACCTTAGAAAAATCAGTCTGGAGATATTTTTTGGCCCAGTCTTGATGTTTCAGCTTGTGTGTCTTGTTCAGTGGTGGTCGTTTTTCAGCCTTTCTTACCTTGGCCATTCAATTCATCTTTATTTGTATAGCGCTTATACAATGTAGATTGTGTCAAAGCAGCTTCACATGGAAGATTATAGTGAATTGAAACAGTGTCAGTTCAGTTTTAAGAGATTAAGTTCAGTTCAGTTTAGCTCAGTTCAGTGTGGGTTAATAATCACTACTGAGAGTCCAAACACTGAATAGCAAATCCATCGATGCGCAGCTCTACAGATCCCATGTCTCTGAGGATTGCACACCTTGTGCTTTTGGGCGCTCCAGTGATGTTGCAGCTCTGAAATATGGCAAAACTGGTGGCAAGTGGCATCTTGGCAGCTGCACGCTTGACTTTTCTCAGTTCATGGGCAGTTAGTTTGTGCTTTGGTTTTTCCATACGCTTCTTGCGACCCTGTTGACTATTTTGAATGAAACGCTTGATTGTTCGATGATCACGCTTCAGAAGCTTGGCAATTTTAAAAGTGCTGCATCCCTCTGCAAGACATCTCACTATTTTTGACTTTTCAGAGCCTGTCAAGTCCTTCTTTTGACCCATTTTGCCAAAGGAAAGGAAGTTGCCTAATATTTATGCACACCTGATATAGGGTGTTGATGTCATTAGACCACACCCCTTCTCATTACAGAGATGCACATCACCTAATATGCTTAATTGGTAGTAGGCTTTCGAGCCTATACAGCTTGGAGTAAGACAACATGCATAAAGAGGATGATGTGGTCAAAATACTCATTTGCCTAATAATTCTTCACTCCCTGTATATAATGTATACAATATAAAATACAAAACGAATGATTACAGGCCCAGCATAAAATAAATGGAAAAATAAAAAAATATCTGAAAAAATAAATAAAATAGAAAATGTGTCAGCGTCTATCCTCTTGTTAAGTCGTGACACATCGGTAACATATGAAACACTGTTTCTGGGTCCAAGCCGCAACTAATTTGAATTGAGAAAATATTCGTTTATGACCACTTTTTAGTCATATCACACATTAAAGGGAATTTTATATAAAATCATAGTGTACAAATCAGTCTCTGGACTTGCTGCATCACAGACACCATTAATTTAACAATTCATAAAAAAATGTATCACTTTCTGGCCATCTGATGAATATATATATATATATATATATATATATATATATATATATATATATATATATATATATATATATATATATATATATATATATATATTGTGATCATGATTTTCACAAGTATTACATTGCTTTGTAAACATTTAGTATTACTATTTGATGAGCCTCCTCACACAGTTTGAAATGGCGCTTGGACCCAGAAACTTGTGTGACATCACACTTAACAAGCAGATACCTTAGTGGTTAAGTGCGTTGACATCACGGCGACCCGAGGTAGATTCCAGGTTTAAGGTTTGTTTTTTTCTGGGTTTTGTTTGGCTGATTCTTTCCCTCTTTTTGCTCCCTCAATATTTACGATTTGTTGTCAATACTCTCCACTGTTTTTTCCAATTAAAGTTTAAAACCCCCTAAAAAATAAATATGTATAAAAAATGATACAAATAAATAGAAAATGTAAACATTGTACTAGATTGCAACTTTCTCACAATGCTGTTATTCATGTTTATGTCTGCATTCCTGTAATGGCATGTAATATTGCGCTCATATAAATTATGAAACGGTATTACAGTAAACAGTGTATTTTGCAACACCACAATATAAAGGATAGAGCATAATATGACATAATAGACTTTTTATATTATTCATTCATTTAATCAATTATTCATTTCCTTTAACTTAGTCCCTGATTTATCAGGGGTTGTCACAGCAGAATGAACCCCCAACTACAGTGTCATATGTTTTACACAGAAGATGCCCTTCCAGCCACAACCCAGTACTGGGAATTATATTGTTCATATGATATACATAGTCATATTGCCCAGCTCTTGTGTGATTGACCAGCAGTGCATCCGGAAAGTATTCATAGTGCTTTTTCCACATTTTTTTTATGTTACAGCCTTATTTCAAAATAGATTTAAATTAATTTATTTCCTCAAAATTCTACACGCAATACCCCATAATGACAATGTAAAAAAAAAGATTTATTGAAATTGTTGCAAATTTATTAAAAATAAAAAACCTGAAAAATCACATGTACATAACCATCTGTACATACAACCATCTGTGCAGCAATCCACCAATCAGGCCTGTATGGTAGAGTGGCCAGACGGAAGCCACTCCCTGCCTGGAATTTGCCAAAAGGCATCTGAAGGACTCTCAGACCATAAGAAACTAAATTCTCTGCTCTGATTAGACTAAAATTGAACTCCTTGGAGTGAATGCCAGGCATTTGGAGAAAACCAGGCACCGCTCATCCCCAGGCTAATACCATCCCTACAGTGAAGCATTGTGGTGGCAGCATCATGCTTTTTTCAGCACCAGGAACTGGAAGACTAGTCAGGATAGAGGGAAAGATGATTGCAGCAATGTACAGAGACATCCTGAGTGAAAAACCTGCTTTAGAGTGCTCTTGACCTCAGACTGGGGCGACGGTTCATCTTCCAGCAGGACAATGACCCAAAGCACACCGGCAAAATATCAATGGAGTGGCTGCACAACAACTCTGTGAATGTCATTGAGTGGCCCAGCCAGAGCCCAGACCTAAATCCTATTGAACATCTCTGGAGAGATTTGAAATGGCTGTACACCGTCGCTTCCCATCCAACCTGATTTGAGCTTGAGAGGTACTGCAAAGAGGAATGGGCAAAAATTCCCAAAGACAGGTGTGCCAAGCTTTTGGCATCATATTCAAAAAGACTTGAGGCTGTAATTGCTGCCAAACGTGCATCAACAAAGTATTGAGCAAAGGCTGTGAATACTTATGTACATGCGGTTTTTCATTTTTAATAAATTTGCAACAATTTCAAATTTTTTACAATTTTGTGTGTAGAATTTTGAGGAAATAAATGAATTTAATCCATTTTGGAATAAGGCTGTAACATAAAAAATGTGGAAAAAGTGAAGCGATAGGAATACTTTCTGGATTCACTGTATCAGAATCAAGTATGCCAAGGAGCCCTATAGTAAGATCATTTAACGTCTGCCTCTCATTCAGAACTGTCAAGCTGTTTTCTCTTTGTAAATGGAAGACTGAACATTAGCACATCTTTTGTTTATTGGCTCGTAATGGATAAAGTAGTCTTTACAACTGACATAAAATCCATTCAGATTAATAGAAAGTCAAAGGCTAAGTTTGAGGTTGTTGCACTGCATGAACTGTTTGATAAGTGGATGTGTGTGTGTTTGTGTTTACCGCAGCAGAAAACTGTTCTGGTTACAAGACGTGCGGCCACTGTTTGGACCAGCCCGGCTGTGGGTGGTGCACTGACCCCAGTAATACAGGCCGGGGTCAGTGTATAGAGGGTTCTTACCGCGGTCCAGTCCAGACCCTGTTTCATGCCCCGTCCACTTCAGGACCCTCCATCCTTCCTGCTCCTCAGCCAATGCTGAACGTGAGCTTGTGCCCAATCGAGGGCAACTACAACTGGTCCTTCATCCAGTGCCCAGGTGAAGCTCATGTGACTTATGTAGTTGTTCTGAGTTGGATTTCTTTATGAAATTGATTAATATTTAGTGAAAATGTATTTGAACTTTTGACTTTAAATCAAGTTTTAAGCTTTTCATTTAACTGCTAATTTAATTGTTTATTAAAAAGAAATGGATGTTTACTCACCTTTTTCTCACTCTCTAGAAGTTCCAAATAATTTTTGAGTTATTAAATACTGCTATTAAATACTTTTTTTCTCACCATAAAAATGGCCATAGAAGCTGGAATGGCATTACACGCAAACAAACAAACAAATCGTTCTACTATTGCACAAAAAAGATACTTTGAAGAATGAAACCGGTAACCATTAGCTACGTTTACATCCACTTGTTTTTATAAGCATTTTAGATATGCGCATAAAAAAAATGGCTGATTGAAACGCCAAGATGCACACAAAACATATGCGCATAACTGAGTAGGATAAACTTTTTATTTGATAAGAAAAGATGCGAATAAACTTCGATGGAAACACTTTTCCCGAACAAATGCCAACATGCGCAGTAAAAAAGTCATGTGATTTGTTATAAAAGATCATGTGATGATAAAAATGTGTGTGTGAATGGACAAATCAGCTGGGTGAGCACACTGTAAAACATCTGAAATGTTGTTTTGGTCACTCTAAAACACCTTAACCATTTCAGTATTAGTGTTATCATATTATTAATTACCTCCAGAATTGTCAAGAGCATCTGTGCTCCGCCTCTGACGCCTTCAAACTCCACCTCGCGTTCATTGCGTTTTGGCATACTGTCTTCTGAGGCACAAAAAAATCAGGCAGCTTCTCCTACCACTGCAAATTCTGGTTTTACTATTCATATTTGGTGCCAGTTAATCAAGAAGTTACAATTTTGTTCTCTTTGACTACTTGTTTTATTCACATGTCTTATTCTAGTTATGCGCATAAATTTAATTTGCATCTTTGGATGGAAACATAGCTATTGACATCTATAATAGGCAGAAAAAAACACTATGGAAGTCAATAACTACACTTTTTTGAAAATATGTAATGTTATTTTTATATATATATTTTTTTTTTTTATAATTAGGTTTAGGATTTTCACAATAATACAGACATAACAATACATCTTCAAAAGACTAGCAAAGAAAAATATCAACACAAAACAATGAAGAGAAAAAAAGGAAAAAGTAAAGAAAATAGGTAAAAAAAAAGCTAGCATTATTTATATATATATATATATATATATATATATATATATATATGTGTGTGTGTGTGTGTGTGTGTGTGTGTGTGTGTGTGTGTGTGTGTGTGTGTGTGTGTGTATAAAACAGGACTATCCCAATTAAAACAGATCAGAAAAGGGCTAAAAACATTGCTTATTTTTCAAATACCAATACTGTACAGTTACAATATTCCTTTTAGCATCATATGGCAAAGACTAGGTTCCAAATAATCCAAATATGGAGTCCAAACTTTCAAAAAAAAAATTCTTTCTGGCGGCAAAGGTTAATATATTGTACAATTTAAAATATGTTTTTTTTTTTTTTTTGTTTAACAGAAGAAAAGAAACTCATTGTAGTTTAGCAATCACTTTTGTCTACCAAGTTTCAGTATAATACATATTTAATGTTAATTTATTATTATTATTATTATTATTATTATTATTTTAATTTATATTATTTTTTTACAATGTAAATTGTACAATATGGCATATTAAATAAAAGCAAAGAAAAAAAAGTCAAAATATAGGTCAAACAATGCAAATAAGATTTATTTTAAATCAAATTAAATTAAAAACTCTCTAAACTACAGTATATTACAGTAAAGCTATATTTCACATAGTTTTTTTGTGATATTTAAAAATGCTTTATCTTTGACCCCACAACTTGTATCTCAGTTTTACTTTAAAAAATGTTATATTTCTAACTTCAATGTTTAATGAGAGTGTTTGTCTCTTATGCAGCCTGTCAGTGTAACGGCCACAGCTCGTGTGTGAATGAAAGTGTGTGTGAGAGATGTGAGGATCTCACCACGGGCAAACAGTGCGAGAGCTGCATCTCTGGTTATTACGGTGACCCCACAAATGGAGGCAGCTGTCAGCGTAAGTCTCGTGTCAAAATACAGTAGACTTTTGTTTGCCGTTTGATAAGATCTCACCGTGTGTGTGTGTTGCTCATTTGCAGCCTGTAAGTGCAACGGTCACGCAAGCATGTGTAACTCCAACAATGGCAAGTGTTTCTGTACCACCAAGGGCATCAAAGGAGACCGCTGCCACGTGTAAGTACACACACACACACACACACACACACACACACACACACACACACACACACACAAATGTTTGTTTTTGTGAAAAGTGGGTACATTACATAGGCTTCCATTCATTTTATACAGATCAAAGTGTATATTATATTGCCCTCACCCCACCCTACCCCTAAACCCAACCATCACAGGAGACAGTGTACAGCTTTACTCCCTGAAAAAACTCATCCTGTGTGATTTATAAGCTTTTTAAGAAGTGAGGACGTCACCAATGTCCTCATATTTCACCTGCTTTTTGTAATACCTGTGTCATACCCATGTCATTATACAGATTTGTGTCCTGATATGTCACAAAAACACGTACACACACACACACACAGCACACACACAAAAGGCACACATTCTACATTTGCAGTGTGTATAGTACAGTACAGTTTGTGCCAATGTTCTGTTTCACGGCTTCTATTTTTATATTGTAATTTAAAAATTACTAATAAGAGTTAATAGAGTCGTTTGTTGTCTTAAAACATTGGGTAACACTTTATAGTAACTACACACTATGAATCATTTACTAAGCATTAGCATATAGTGAATTTATTATTTGTAAAGGATTAGGTCTACATTAGTAAGCGTTAGTAAGCAGTTTATAACTGCAGCTACAAATGCTGTATTCTTGACTTACTACCACATTTATAATGTGCTTAATACTTGTATTTTCATACTTTAATGATTTATTTTCCATTAATTAAGTATCACATTATTTACAAACCATTTGTATTTAAGAGAAGTTGGTGGTTTGTAAGATAATTCAGAATGAGTTAGGTAAATGATTAATAAACTATTGAAATCAACATTCATATATCTTATTATTCAGGCATATAGTAATAGTTACTATGTATGTTAATAAATGCTTTATAAACTCAACTTCATCCTGTTTTGTGACCTAATCTAAAGTAAGGACTATTCATGCTTTATAAATCCCTTATAAATGACAATTCAATTTTATTAATGTAGAGTTAATGCTTTACAGATAAATTCACTGTTTGCTAATGCTTAATAAATGGTTCATAGTGTGGAGTTATTATTATGTGTTACCAAAAACAACTTAATGTTTTATTTATTTATCTCTTTAGTGCACTTTTATGGTGTAGAGTCTGTGGCTAGTATTAAGTGGCATTTTCTTGGTGTTTTTATTCAATATTATGACATAAACTTTAAAATAATAAATACATGTTAAAGCATTGATATCTATGATTTTTTTTTATAGTTTTACAGTTAAAATACTGTGAAAGTGAAATGTATAAATGCATATTTTTACATTATTTTCTTTCCTGTACACATACACTGTAAAAATGCAGGGTTCCACACAAATCATTCAAGTTGTCCCAACGCAAAACTTTGCAAATTTAAGTAGATTGAACATAAAACAATTAAGTTGTACCTAAAAGAAATCTCAAGAATTGTGTTATTTCAGCTCATTTTAAATAAGTAGTTAGAACAAGCAGCAAAAATATTGTTGAGTGTACTTCCTTGCAGAGCACTTATATCATTTAATCATATTTATACATTTATGTCTATATTTAAATTCATAAAGTTTTTAGAAAGTGAATTATTAGATTATTATAATATTAAAACCATTATTTCATAAAAAGGACCAGGTGCCTTTTCATCAGAAGTTTTCATTTTACAAGCTTTTAACAACATTTTTAACATTATAAATGAACCTCAAGGAACTTTATATAAAAAAACACCTCCCCCCAAAAAAACAATAACAGCACATGCAGTGTGAACACTCTCACACATTAACATGGATGCAGAAAAACACACTGCAGAGAATGTGTTAACAGGCCATTAGGAGCTTTTCTTTCCTCTAAGATTATGTCGACTTCCAGCTTAGCGTTAGCTAATGTATATCAGACACTCAGGGTTCCCACAATCATGAAATTTTAAAAGGTCCTTTCAAATTCGGCAATTTAATTTAGTCACCAGAATGTTCATGTTAAAAATTCATGATTTTCACAGCCTAAAATGACTGATTTTGCCGTGACTTTTTAAAACAGCAACCCTGACAATATACCAATTAAAACTACGTATTAAAAATGTCACAAAACTTGTTGGAGAAAAGATTAAGATCACGTAATGCTAATGCGTAATTCACGTAAATATAGAAACCTGTGCAGAAAGTTTGCAGGAAATCTCCATCCAAAAAAATAAAAATAAAAATCCAAGCTCCTCTAAATGTTTTGCAAATTTTTGCATCCACAGATCCAGAAAATTCCTCAAATTTATATTTATTATAAGTCATGAAAATTCAGCTTTTTAGTAAGTAAAAGTTGATGAATTTGACATTTGGCTTAGATTGGGAAGCCTGGACACTACAGTATTCCTATTCATCGACTCTGATTTTCATCCAGCTCCTTTGTTTTGTTTTGTGTCTGTCAGGTGTGAGGTGGAGAACCGCTATCAGGGCAATCCTCTGAAGGGAACCTGTTATTGTGAGTATGTTTGTGCTGACGATCAGGGGAGCTCATGTTGTGGTTATTTGAGTCATTCAGTCATTTTCTGAACCTCTCATTTCCTCTTTTGCTGACTGATTCAGGGAGAAAGCATGAAGCTGCATGCGTTTCAGTCTGTCTTTGAAAATAGCAGGATTTTGACATCTATTCTCTTTCACAGTCGTAACTATATCTCTATCTCTGACACACAGACACTCTGCTGATAGATTACCAGTTTACCTTCAGTTTGTCTCAGGAGGACGACCGCTACTACACTGCTATTAACTTTGTGGCAACTCCAGATGAGGTTTGTTGTGCTGGAAAACCTTAACTGTTGAAGAAGTGCATGTACTCGGTGTCAATAAATCAAGCAATAAATTATAAAAAATAATAAATAAATAATGCTAAAACAAATCTGGGGCGACCTGGTGGCTCAGTGGTTAGCACTGTCACCTCACAGCAAGAAGGTTGCTGGTTTGAGTCCCGGCTGCATCAGTTGGCATTTCTGTGTGGAGTTGTGTGTGCATGTTCTCCCTGTGTTTGTTTGGGTTTCCTCCGGGTGCTCCAGTTTCCCTCACAGTCCAAAGACATGCGCTATAGGTGAATTGAATAAACTAAATTGGCCATAGTGTATGAATGTAAGAATGTATGGATGTTTCCCAGTACTGGGTTGCAGCTGGAAATACATTCACTGTGTAAAACATATGCTGGCAGTTGGAAATTCATTCTGCTGTGGCGACCCCTGATGAATAAAGGGATTAAGCCGAGGGAAAATGAATGAATGAAAACAAATCTGAAGTTTACCAGACATGTTCTTTAAGCAGAATTAACCCTATAGGGCACTCATTGAGATACTCATTGTAAAATTCCCAGTGGTATTGTCATAACTTTTATGACTTAAAGTATTCTTAATTTGCAAATCAAGGTCAGTAAATTTAATATATGACTTTCATCTGTTTCTCACACTTTTTCCCATAATTTAAAAATTGAAGTGAATATAAAAACAAAAATATATATTTAAAAAATAAATATTAAAGGGGTGGTCCACTGCGATATCATATTTTAAACTTTAGTTGATGTGTAATTTAGCTGTATGAACATAAACAACATCTCTGAATGTAATACACTCAAAGGTCAATGCAAAGGGAGACATTAGCTGCGTCCCAAATGGCACACTATACACTCTATACTCATGCACTATGTACTTATGCACTTACACACTCAACAGCATAGTATATGTATGTAGTGTCATCCCAAATGGAGCACTGTTTTTTTACTAAGCGGAAATTCAAACCATTTCCCAGATGACGTTTGACGGTTGCCAAATTAGGGAAATAAATGAACAAAGTACCAAATAATACCTGCCGTGAGTATAACCGCATTCACCATCGGGAGGCGCTATAATCACTCTCATAAGAGAATTTCGCTTTCACAATCCAAAATAAATAGTTATCCATGTGCTTTGCCCCTTCCGCTACGTGAGCAAAACTACGGTCGTTGAGTGCGTGAAGTATCCATCATTCCACATTTCATTTTACCGGTGGAATGAGTGCATCATTCGGGTAATTAAAGTGCACTTATTATTTTTAGAGTTTTCAGTGTAAACGCATTACTTACACTATTTATACTACAAAATGGCATAGAATAGTGCATAAGTATGCAATTTGGGACGCACTTATCACACACTAATCAGTGTCTTCAAGATCACTAGAAAGCTGCATGCAGGTGTGTTTGACTAGGGTTGGAGCAAAAGTCTGCAGGGACACCGGCTCTCCAGGATTAAGTTTGCCCATCCCTGTATTAATGCCTATTTTGATCATCTACTGCAGGAGTCACCAATTCTGTTCCTGAAGAGACGCCTTCCACCAGAATTCAGCTTCAACACTAATCAAACACACTGAACCAATTAATTAGGACCTGAAGTGGCAATTGATAATTACAGACAGGTGTGTTTAGCCAGGGTTGCAACTGAAATCTGCAGGAATGTAGCTCTCCAGGAACAGGGTTGGTGTCTCCTAACCTACTGGCTAGTGATGATCTCGTGACAAATTTGATGAAAAATGACTAAAGAATGAAGAATTGCAGTTTATTCATTTTTCTTTAGTCTTTTGAGTTCAAAACAGACTATTTATGAACTACATGTTATGTGACATCTATATTGAGAGTGAGTGACAAGCTTCACATCACCCTGGAATACTAAACGTTTTTTTTTTAACCTTACTATACATTTTATAGAGTACAGTTTTAAATTCAATGAATTATTCAGTCTGAATGTCTTTTGAATTTGTCTTGCAGCAAAATCGCGATCTGGACATGTTCATTAATGCCTCGAAAAACTTCAACCTCAACATCACATGGGCAACCAGCTTTGCAGGTATAAAACCCAGACACAGTCATATATTAAACGCAAACACATACATAAACTGAGCATGTTGTAAATGAGCAGCACATTCAATTAAATCTCTCTTTTTCTTACTTGTCTGAGCAGCTGGAACTCAAGCTGGTGAGGAAATCCCTATAGTCTCACGCAGCAACATCAAGGAATTCAAAGACAGTTTCTCCAACGAGAAGTTCGACTTCAGGAGCAACACCAACATTACCTTCTACGTTTATGTCAGCAACTTCACATGGCCAATCAAAATCCAGGTGAAATTAATTGAAGTTAATTGGCATGTTGGACCGCAGTTATGTCTAATTGGAGATCAGTGGTACTCGACGTACTGAATCAAAAGAAAAAAAAATACTTGCTAACTTTATGGCACTTATGGGAATACTTGGTAACACTCAAGCTGCGGTCACACTAGAGTTTGTGCGTGCGCAATTCTGTTGTACGCTGCTGCGAAAATGGGCGAGATTAAACAAGATAATTAGACATAAAAAAAAAAAAAAACGAGCGATTGGTCCCCATTTTAAATTCCTGTCCAGAGAGGTCATGTTTTGATCTTCAATTGTTCTCACGATAAACTTGCTGCTCGACCTTGCGTTTCGGTCTGACGCATTCACCTGTGTATGAATGGAAGTCTATGGGGAGAAAAGTTCAGTGTGACCGCAGCTTTATAGGGACCCAGAATATTGACCAGTTGTCACTGTTAACTAGTTTATACGATATTAGACTTACTAGATTATTAGAATATTATTAAGATATTGGCTGTTTATTAATACTTATAAAGTAATTATTCTGGACAATATTATTTTACAGTCTTAATTCTCAACTACTACATTAATAACTATAGTACACTCCTAATTCGCTGCTTACTTAAAGTAAAAGTCATTATAAATGGTTTATTAATAACAAGAATTGTACCTTGAATTAAAGTGTGACCAAAAAATCCGGTTCATTCTGCTTTCATTCTGTTCAAACTGATTGGAGAGGTGAATAATGAACATGATTCCAGCAACAAGCAATTTGGCTGTCCACATCAAACACGATGCAACAGAAATAGAATTCCACAGAAGTGCAGAATGATGCACAGGTTTATAATCGAATTAAATAAATATTAAATAATATTACCCTTATTAAAAGTACTTGAGAGTCACAGTTGTAACGTAATGTTTAAACTATATGTTTGCTGGTTATTTAATTTTTAAGATCTTAGGTAAACTATCTGCTGCTGCTTTCAGTATAGCTATAAATCTCACATAAAATGGTATTCAAACTCAAACTAACATTTAACACTGAATAAAGCACATAATCAGCACCTGAAGCGATAAAGGTAATTTTTGCTGTTGTTTAGCCACATCATCACAGAAATAGAAACTGTTTGTAAAATAGCAACTTCGAGAGGTGCCATTGTGGATGAGGGGCACAAATACTCATTTGAAAAGTTAGCACATCGCATTGCCGGGTCATGTGCAGTTAGGACATGGTGTAATAAGTTGAATTGCAAAATCCAGGTGAGCGCACATTATTGGCTCAGCTGACATATACAGAGAAAATATCACGTCGCTGTGTGTGTGTGTGTGTGAGCGTCAGTTGTTTTGTTTTGCTATCTTATCCTCTCCTTCCGTCTGTAAATTCACGAAGGCCATGTCCTTTTATTCTTTCTCATATATCTTTGGCCTTTTCTGTCTAGTCTGGAAATGATTTGGCAGAGTTTTCCCTTCCCTCCCTCTTCTTCTCTCCTCCTCTTTTCGTTTTCCCCCTCCTCTCTTCCTTCACGTTGGAAAGGGATCTAACTTTGCTAGGACTCTTAACTCAGAGTTTGTTTTAGATTGTCCGCTAGCTGATCTAGAGCACGTTGTCTCCTCAGCACATGGAGAAAGGCTGAATGTCACACAGGTAACACTTACTGTCTCTTGTTCACCTTTCATTTTCTGACCAACCTTTGGGTTCCACGTTTCATCAAACAGAATGCTTGTGGCGATTTCAAGAGCGAATGTGGGCAAAAAGGGTCTCGGCGTGCAGGACAGAGGGGCTGTTGTCAGGAGTTTAGAGGAGAACGACGAGAGGCGAAAAACCTGCTCTGTAAACATGGCAGGCTGAGACTGAGAGCGTCAGATGGAATGTTAAGTTGAAACACATGGCTCTTTTTTGAGAGAGAGACTGAGGGAAGAGCCTGAGAGAAATAAGAGAGATCAGAAAGTTCAGAAGCAGACTTCTGTTTCTGCCTTTTGCTTTCTTTTTGCCTGTGGTTGGAGAGTCTGTGTGCGGCCTGTGTAGCTTTTGGCCGGTGGAATGCTGGAAGTGTGTATGCTTGTAAATCTAAACAGGAGTATAGTAGGAGCCTTCACTTGTCAGGGTTTCCTTGGTGTTGGTTTGGTTGAATCGCATCATGAAAATGCTTGCAGGTTGCATTTCACCCTGATATTATTTTGTTTATGAGAGGTGCATTTTCTTGATACAGAAGCGTTTTTTTTCTTTCTTTCTTTAAAATCAAAAGTAATGCCAATAGGTCTGGTCATTTTAATTTTGTTGTTTGTAATTCTCATTATTCACTCTGGTGATTCTCATTAGATCAGCATTACTTGGATTCAGTTGTTGTGTGGTTTTATATAAGAAAGAAATATGTTTTAAATATGTAAATTGAATGCATTATCACTAATGATGCCATTCTGTTGAAATAAAATTTAAATATAATAAAATCTATTATTATTATTATTATTATTATTATTATTATTGGCTTTATTGTCGTAAATAATGTCATGGTACAAACTTTTGGGTGGTAATGACTAAAGCCTCATTGGCATTTACAGGAGTATTGCATTTCATTTCCAAAAAGTAACTTTTATTCATAATATTCAACATGGTAAAAATAAGGAGAAAAAGAACGAATATATAAACGCATCTAAAAGCCCATTGCATAAAAAAGTAGGTTTTCTAGTGCTAATTAATGTAAATATTTTTTTTTTGACATTTATAACCACCCCTTTTAAACTGATGTTTAGATTTTAGTGCAAAAAGACTCTTTAAATGACAATTATGGGCGTCACGGTGGCACAGTGAGTAGCACGATCGCATCACAGCAAGAAGGTCACTGGTTCGAGCCTCAGCTGGGTCAGTTGGCATTTCTGTGGGGAGTTAGCATGTTCTCCCCATGTTTGCGTGGGTTTCCTCCGGGTGTACAGGTGGTACAGGTGAATTAAGTAGGCTAAACTGTCCGTAGTGTATGGGTGTTTCCCAGTGAGTGTTTGCAGCTGGAGGGGCATCCACTGCGTAAAACATACTGTATGTTGGATAAGTTGGCGGTTCATTACGCTGTGGCGACCCCAGATTAATAAAGGGATTAAGCTGAAAAGCAAATGAATGTATAAAGTGTTAATCTCTGGACACTTAAAGGGTCAGTCTACTCTATTATAAAACATCCAAAGCTTCTTTGAAAGTTAAAAAACATTCAGACAAAATAAAACTAATGCCTGTGGCACCCTGACGATACATTGGGTTCTTATGAAGCTCAGTAAGAAGTTATTTCAAGAAACTAAACATTATTTAAAACCTCATTAAATGCAATCCATAGCGGACAAACTAGGAAGTCCATATCTTTTCACACAGGTGGTTTTAAATAACTTACTGACCAGTTGCTTGTTTTTGTATTAAATGTTGTAAATAATGTTGAGTTTCTTGTACAGATTGATAATATCTTTAGCTAAAAATATCTATACTTATTAAGTTCTAACTGAAAAAGAAAAATATTTTGGGGTGAACTGTTGCTTTTAAGTTTCCACACAGTTCCCATACTGCTCTTCTTTATAAACAGAATGACTTGCAGTCTGATGTTTGTGAGAGGCAGTCGAAAGCTGGGTTTAGACACATTCTTGACAGGTTTCGTGGGATTCACCCACTTTAAAAATATGACACTTGAAGATTCAGTGGACTCAACTTTACATTCTTTTTAGCCTAGATTGATGTTCAGAGACACTTAAGCTATGTGTACGCTGACTTTGAGGAGTGTAAACACTGCATTCTTTAAAAATAAAGCTTTTTATTTGCATCATAGGTGCCATTAAAGAGATAGTTCACCCAAATATGAAATTAAATCATTTGAATTCTAGCTTCACTTGTTCAAAACCTACTTGACTTTCTTCTGCTGAAGATATTTGGAAAAATGCTGTTAGCTTATACCCATTGACTTTCATAATAAATTTTTTTTTTCCTATTACTAAAGTCAATCATGGGAGTCAGCAACCAGCATTCTTGAACATAATGGGTGAACATAATCATCCAAGCTTTAAGAAGCTTTACATTCATAAAACATTTTCCATTCAACAAAAGGTTCTTTAGAGTAAATATTTTCTTTAGACAATTAATATGTGCTTCACAGTAAAACGAACATGAAAGAAATGTTCTTTGGGGAACCTAACATGTTTCTTCTATGGCTTCTCTGTGAAGACCATAATGTGTAGTTATGTCACGCTTTCAAATCATCTCTCTGTTTGAGCACTCCAGCATGTCAACCTCCACCTCATCCAGTGGCTTACAGTGACTGTTTGTACAAACAACAGCAGGTTGACACAGAATAATAAGGATTTTCACATTGGATTTATGCATTTGTGATGATTCAGAAATAGTGCACTTTTCCTTTTTCTCATTACTAGCCTTTGCTTTCTGGGTTTCAGTTAAAATCCTCCTCCACAGAACATACAAAAGCAAAACTCATTTGATTTTGTTTAACTTGCCTTGCCAGGTTTACTAGTCCATACTCTCTTGCTTATGTTAACATGTATGCTAAGGGTGAGAATCACCAGAGTCACCACAATATGATATTAAAATTCAATTTGATATTGGCGATATATTGAATATGAGCATCTATGTATCAATATAGTATTGGTGCACAAAGCTATGCTGTATTAATTTTTCCCACACCCCTAATGTATGCATTTGGCAGATGCTTTTATCCAAAGCTGAGATTCGAACCCACGACCTTGCCATTTGATAGCATCATCTAGTGTTGTGGTGAAAAATTGTTTGAGAAATCCTGATACTGCATTGATTTAGAATTTTTCTAAATGCATTACTATTCTCTTGTGAATGGATTCTGAGCTTAGTTTTTAACAGCAGGTGACATTGTATGCATTATAAACAGCAGGGGTTTGCTGGGTCTTAAAATGTCTTAAATTTTAAAACAAAATTTTAGGCCTTAAAAAGTCTTACATTCACAGAAATATAGTCTTGTAGGTCTTGAATCATTTTAAATGGGTCTTTTTATTTTACCTGTGTCCCAACAATCCATCTTAATAAAACATTAAACAGAAGTAAAAATGATGAACTCTATTTACCAATGTGGTTTATTTATCTTTCTTACAATAATATTTTTTTAACGTTCATGTATTTGTAAGTACCTGGTGAGGACACTGACCTGGACAGACTGTTGTGCGTAAATTTAGTTTAATATAGTCTCTCTTTTTTTGAAGAAAATTTTACTGAATATAAAGTAAATGTGTATAAACCTTGAGTTTGCTGGATTTTACACGTTTAAATTATGTGCCTATATAATAACTACATCTTTTTTTATGGAACAAGTACAAATCTTTTCCACAGGCCATTAGAAAAAACCCAAGCAAGTCTGAAATTGAATTCATACTGGTCTTAAAAAGTCTTAAATTTGACTTGGTGAAACCTGCAGAAACCCTGAAGAGTCATACTCTGCTTGCATTTAATTCCTTAGAAATCCAAACAAAACCTAAAGTAATCATTAAAGAGTCCCTATTACACATTGAAAAGGGCCATATTTCGGTTTTATAGGTTTTTAACAACATACTGATATGAATGCAGGGTCAAAAAACACTTTCATGGTCTTATAATATGCGTTTATTTTTACCTAATTATCCCAGCGACTCCCATATGAATCGTTCAGCGATTTATTTGTTCTCAAACCCCTGCTTAGCGCGAAGCTAATCTGCGCTGATTGGACCGATGACAGCCTGTTGCGATTGGTCTACATCGTTCAGCGCGAGACAGTGAAATGCCCAGCGTGGTTTATCAAGCCCCCGGGTCGCTAACGTTGGTATAGGATCCGATCACAGCGGACGCCCGAAACACGCTTCAAAGTTATCTTACTAACACCATAGTAAACAGTACCCGGTTCTCAACAGTGTTATTCAGACACCTCAGCGCCGAAAGCAGTGCAGTTTAACACCAGCATTGCTCTCAAGTTTGACACACATTGAATATTAATCCACACAGCAGCAAAAGCTGAACTATTCTGAACCTTGACCGCTGCACGTGTGCAGGATCAGCTAACAGTGGCCATAGCAACGACAAACGTTAGTGTAACAAGCTCACAAACACATTTAAATGCTTAAACAAAGCAGCACGCGTCACGTTTTCACTGATACAGTACATGCGGTAGTAACAAAACATGTAGATCATTTGCATTTGCAATCATTGCTCTGGCACCTCGTCCGTGAACTGCTATAATTTCTCATGGCTTACCTGTACTCTGCTATTCCAAACGATCACATACCCAGCCGGGAGGTTGTAGCATCCTCTGTCCTCTGACAAACTATCTCTGCTGGCTCCTGCGCTCCCTTCACAAGCCCGAAGCCCAGCGTGCAGCAGCCTGCGGGTGTACCTAATAATTTGTCCTTATTTTGCCCGCACCCCTGGTGTATTGTCTGTCCATTACAAGATGGAGGAAGAAACTTAATGCATGAGCTGTTTAGTGATAGATCGCCCATTGTAAGTGTACAGATTTCTGAACGACTCCTTTCCCTCACACTTCCAATAATATCCAGGTAAGCGTCTTCATGAGCATCCTGCTGCTGTGTTAGTCGGCGGAACCGCAGGTTTAAATTTTGCCGGGTCTGCGCGCAACCATTATGTTTCGTAACGACGTCACGCCGAAACGGCTGATGACTCGTTATCAAGACGATTCATTTAAACCGCTATGAGTCGACTCTTTTATAGATGAATCAATAGTTTTAAAAACTGTCCACTTTCATATTTAAGCTTTAGCTGGATATTTCACTTCACTAAGAGCTGTGTTACACACTACATAGAAGGTGATTTTCAAAAACCCATAATAGGGGCTCTTTAACAAAGTTGGGTGAGATTTAAAGGGATCGTATGTAGGATGACCTACCTAGTGGTTGAACTAGGTATTGCAGCCAAATTCAAAATATCAAAATAAATCGATGGAAATGCAGGTTGCTAGATTGATAACACTGCACTAAGCTTCTCAGCTAATGTTTACAATACTTGTACTCATTTATTTTATTTGCTAATTAAAAAATACCTCATGTGAATTTTTAGAATCTTCGTCAGTGTCTCTTTTGGGAGGCCGCTACTGTTCTTTGGAGGTCACATTTTCAGCTGCAGCCACATATATTGAAGCAGTCTTCGTTACTAAAATTAAATACACTGTTTTTAATCAAGGCAACCCTGGATTCTGAAATATAATTGGGTAGGCTGTCAGTGGGCGGAGTTACAAAGACCAAAACAAAGACAGCCATTCCAACATAGAACTCACATTTAGGAGGATAACTGACTTTAAAATAGTTTTTCAGATAAACAATATGCTCACTTCAAAAACATAAAGATACCATATGATTTGTATAATTATACTTCAGAGATATATACATTTTTCAAAAATATGCATACAGCACATTTAAGTGAATGAGTGTTCATAATGAGCTGTGTTTACATTAATCTTAAGACATAAAAGCCAAATTGCATAACTAGCCTAGAGCATAGATCTGCAGTTAAATACAAAGCTCAGAATCTATTTAAGAGAGAATAGAAATGCATTTTGAAAATAATAATAATATATATATATGTGTGTGTGTGCGCGAGTGTGTGAGTGTGTGTGTGTGAGTGTGTGAGTGTGTGAGTGCGTGAGTGCGTGAGTGCGTGAGTGCGTGCGTGCGTGCGTGCGTATACAGGGAGTGCAGAATTATTAGGCAAGTTGTATTTTTGAGGATTAATTTTATTATTGAACAACAACCATGTTCTCAATGAACCCAAAAAACTCATTAATATCAAAGCTGAATATTTTTGGAAGTAGTTTTTTAGGAGCTATTTTAGGAGGATATCTGTGTGTGCAGGTGACTATTACTGTGCATAATTATTAGGCAACTTAACAAAAAACTAATACATACGTAATATAATATATAATATACTAATATATAAAAGTATATATACATACAGTATGTGTGTGTGTGTGTGTGTGTGTGTGTGTGTGTGTGTGTGTGTGTGTGTGTATATATATATATATATATATATATATATATATATATATATATATATATATATATATATATTGTGTGTGTGTGTGTTCTCTGATACGTCACTGACAAGTAGGCCCACACAGAATCTGTGCGTGCAGAAATCCAGATTTTTGAGCCCATCATTCACTCCATTTATTTAATTATTTAAATGTGTGTAAATGTATATTAACTCATTTTTATATTAATTTCAGTAATATAATTGAATAACATGAAAATATATTAAATGCTTTATGTACAATACAGTTTGTAAAGTAGTGTTTTCAGATATAATATATGAGAAACTTGCTTTGTTTACCAAACAAGTCATTCTAATTGAATTTGCATTGTAAACCTTAGACTAAAAATGGATTATTTTATTTTATGTGCTAAGTTTTTAGTTATTATACTCTCAAAAATTATTCCGTTCAAATCTGCAAATTTTATACAAAATTCTGCCCAGAAATGGCAAAAACATGTCCACAGATTCTGGATGGCCCTGTTAACAAGCTATATATAGTGTTTACGTCACATGCACCATATGAATGGCGGTGTGAGACACAGGTTGTCATGCGTGACTGACAGTGATGGTTGGGTTGCTGTGGTTCTGTATTGAACGCGTTTGTGAATCAGTGTGTTCTGGAGCTGTGAGTCAGTCTTTGAAGAGTCAGGCCCGTGTGTGTCTGAACGCAAAAGAGTAAGGCCGTATCAGTACTCAGCATCTGCTCAATGAGAGCGCTGTGTGAATTCACCCTCCATGCTGTGGATGTCTGGCAGTAACTCAGTTTTACCCACTTCTCTCAAAATCCAATGCTTATTTTGAAAGTGCCTGGAGGAATGGAGAGGGAAGAGTAAGCTCGTTTGAAAAGCAGGTAAATGACAGTGTTTTAAAGTGGAAGAACGTCTCTGGTGTCCCGCAGACTCTGCCCTCATTGTGCTAGACGGGTTTAAGAGTGCGCATCATCCCTGAAAAAAGGGACAGGAAGTGATGTAACTGCTTGAGGGGGTTGCGCTGCTAGGTTTAGGTGTGAAATAAATGGGTCATTTTTCTTTTACAGAGATAAACCGTATTTATATACCAAATAAATCAAAAGATAACACCTCTGTCTTAAAGATAGAAAGAAAAATAGATATAAAATTGATTAATAAAATAGATAAATGTGTGTGTGTGTGTGTGTGTGTGTGTGTGTGTGTGTGTGTGTGTATATATATATATATATATATATATATATAGAGAGAGAGAGAGAGAGAGAGAGAGAGAGAGAGAGAGATGTCTATATATAGAGAGATATCTATCTAGAGATATATATATATATATAGAGAGAGAGAGAGAGAGAGAGAGAGAGAGAGAGAGAGAGAGAGAGAGAGAGAGAGAGATGTCTATATATAGAGAGATATCTATCTATCTATATATCTATATATATATATATATTAGTGGTGGGCCGTTATCGGCGTTAACGCGAGACTCTTATCGCGCGATAAAAAAAATATCGCCGTTAATCTATTCTCAAAGTTGGGTGAGAGCTGGGTCTTTTCTACGCAAGCTATGATGACTTTCACCTTGATAGTTTAGCGCGGATGTATACCTGACCGGTGAGCCGTCTGGGAAAGAAGTGCCCTTCTGAATCAAATCAGCAGGATGCCTGACTCTAACTGCAGTTGAGCAGTTTCACTTTAACTCACGAACAATTAATTCATGCCTTCGTGACAAACTGAGGTATTAGACGCAAATAAATAAGGACAGGTGAGAGTGTTATGGAATTTACTAACGCACGCCAAATGAGAAGAAAAAAAACTTCCGCATTTCGCGATGTGTGTGTGTGTGTGTGCGTCTGTGTGTCTGTGCGGTCCTTTACTGACAGCCGCCTGTGTGGATCTTGTCGGAAAATATGGCGAAAAGTCCTACATGACGGTAACAGTTTGTCAATAATGCTACTAATATCTGCATGCTCCACGTCTTAATTCCATTTCTGTTTAGTACAGTTATGACTTTAGTCACATTAAGTAATCAAAAATCGCTGTTTACATGGTAGACTGTTAATCAGAGTATTGTTTTAATCTTATTAAAATCGTAATAAAGTATTGTTGCCCATGTAAACATACTCAATGCTTGACACACCGTCAGGGCTCTGTGAACTTGCCTTTGCGAAGCAGCATTTTCTGTATGTACGTACATCAAAAGCAAGTATGAAATCGCTGTTTGGAGTTTATGTAGGCGTACAGTTCAACATTCATGTTTAACTGAATAAACAGTTAGTAAACACAAGTACATCTTATTGAACATTATTTATTTTCATCACCAATTATCATAGTAGAACAGTTTCTCAAGCAGTTTGTGATGCATTTTGGAAACAGGAGATGAGCTCCTGGTCTAATGCGCCACCTGGCTTGAGAAACCCGTACTTAAAGACTTATTATTTGGGTAGCACACATATTCTGAATACCTTCGGCAGAATTCAAATGAGCCATTTTAGTCTAGATTAATCTAGATAAAAAAAAATAATCTATGCCCACCTATATATATATATATATATATATATATATATATATATATATATATATATATATATATATATTAGGGGTGTAACGGTTCACAAAAATCACGGTTCGGTTCGATACGACACAGTGGTGTCACGGTTCGGTATGTTTTCGATACAGCAAAAAAAAAAAAAAAAAAAAAAAAAAAGGAAAAAAGCCAGAGGATTTTGTGATTGAAATCTTTTTATTGTATGAAAACTAACATCATAAAAGCATGATCTCTCTTCTTTTCTTTTTTTTACTTTGAACTAGGGATGTCAGTTTCTACAAAATCCAGTGATCAATGATCATTTAAATTAACGACCAATTAATCTATTAATCGCTCATTCTTATAAACGATCCGTTTAAATCTAGGCTACCAGCCTGTGTTGAGGCTACTGAAGAATGAGCTGAATATGCAATGCATTATGATTCTTGCTTAATCGTCACAACGAAAAAATCCCAAACTAGGCTACAGGCTGAGTAGCCACTTCAGAGGTGAATGCGGCACACGCTTCTGATAAAAAAAGCTTCCGTGAAGAACGAAAGCGAAAGCAACTACTAAACACTGTTATGCCATAAAATTATTTCATTTTTAACAATCAATTAAATTACACAGCGGTTTTATATCAAAAGTTTATAGTAATATAAAATATACTACATTTTGATGGTAAAATAATGATTTAAAGGACGGCTGTTATTTCTTTCAGCTTTCAAACATTAAATAACTAATGCATCAAGTGAAATAAAAACGAATATGAAACAACACATAGCAGGATTTAAAGCATATAAAGGACTATTATATTTAGCAAAATGCTGCTCTTTTTATCTTTGTATTTTTTTTTATCATTTTATTTTTGTTATTTTTAATATTTCTTTGTCTTCATAATTAAAGCTAATCGACAAATTCCTGCTTGACATTTTAGAAAATATTTTGCGTAGCTACCCAGTATATATTAAAGATCACCGAGAACAAAAAAACAAACACAAAAACATGTTACATGGCCCCATAAATGTCCAACTTATATTTAACTGAATCGTATAAATTATGAAAATTGCTAATTTTATTTTTATAAAACATTTGTTATTTTTTTTGAGTAAAAACAATATCGACATTTAAGAATAACTTTAATTCACTCATTCCTTTGACTTGTTTATTGGCGCATATATAGGCTATAATTTAAATCAAACAACAGTAAATTGGACCTCTACAATGCCACTAAGCTTTCAAACAAAAGTCCAAAATATTAAAGAAAGATTGGACTTTATCCGGTGACGGCCGACACTGAGCTCAGTAAATGTTTTTGATAAGTTATTAATAATCTGTTCAATAATTCGTTAAAGCCAAAATGAATGGTAATTTAATATAGGCTATTTAAAATATATATATATATAATAAATATAGGCCTAACATATTTTTAAATAAAATAAAATAGGCTATTTTCTGAAAAATGCGCCTGTCTGTGTTTATCATTCCATCGAATTAATTTGATCGCAACACCTGTTATTCCAGAACAGAACATTTGAGCTGGTTTCAGTTCTTTTCATTTTCTTTTTTCTGTAGATTCATTTTTACAAATAATTTTATTTCATTTGTTTGTTAATTAAATGTTGTTATTTAGCCTATTTGTTATACAACTAAGTTGCAAATTAATTTGCTACAAGATGTGGCTGTGTAGTGCGCTTATCCAGAGCGCGTGAACTGCTGCTGAGAGAGAGAGAGAGCGCAATGGAAATAGGCTATTTAAATTTTCGCATGCTGATTTATGTGAAATTGCGAATACATGACTAATCGCATTGCAATTTTAAAAATGATTGTATTTTTTCCTTTAGGAGGGAAAGTCGATTTCAATTCATGCTAAAGACATGTGGTGCTGAAGTCTGAAAGTGCCGGTCATGTTGATGTGAACAGCTGAAGCTGTCAAATTATTTTTAGTTTATTTATTATTAATGATGATGATTAAAAATAATAATGCTATTCATTTTATTCAATAATGTAATTAAAACATGTAATATATCTACATTAATGCGAAACAAGCTAAATATCACCTTTAAAATCGCCATACTGTAGATCTCAGCTCTCTGCAATATCTTTGACTATATCCTCCTCAATACATGATATTGCAGGACAGGCTTAAAACAAAATTCGCAGCACTGAACATGTTCCCAGACTGAAAGTGATTGATGATGAGAAAACTCAGAAACCTGTGAAAACGGAGATGTTCACCGCATATAGCCGTGACGAGCGATTTTTTTTTAAATGAAAGCATAGTTGTGCCAGTCTGTCAAGATTGCTTGAAACACCTTAATATTTTAGAGTAAATAGTTAAAGTTTGCATCACCAATAATTGATCTTACCCACGCGTGACCCACTTATACTTAAATATCATGCGACCTATTTTTTGATTACCTGACTCACGGATTAACGGCAGCACATGGGGATACAACCGGGATCTGCTTGATTTGACCGTCACCTGCCATCTCAGTGGATCTGAAAGCAGGAATAAGCAAAGTGCTCCCAAACGCCAGACCCGTTGTTGGTTATAGGAGGATTACATTAATGTTAGCTACTAGCCATTTTGCTAGCTGCAGTGCAGTCAGTCCGTGGCGCGTTTCCACCCTTTCGCTTTCGTCCGGAACAAACCCTGCATCATCTCAGCGCCCCTCGGTCTTCGCTTTTGTCCGGGACAAACCCCGCATCATCTCAACACCCAGCTCCGCCGGCTTTTTCGGATTGAAAGCGGCATAACTTTCGGTTTGAGCGCCAATTGAGCTTACTCCGACCCTGAGTGCAGTGTGTGCCTGACTGGAGGTGGGCGGGGAAGGCAGATGTTGCCTGTCACATCATGGGATGCCTTGTTGAGCATTGTTCCACTGAAAACATTATATTTGTCTGAATCGTTCGGTTCGTATGCGTACCGAACCGAAAGCCTCGTACCGAACGGTTCGATACGAATACGCGTATCGTTACACCCTTAATATATATATATATATATATATGTGTGTATGTATGTGTGTGTGTGTGTATATATATATATAGAGAGAGAGATGTCTATATATGTAGAGATATCTCTCTCTCTCTCTCTCTCTCTCTCTCTCTCTCTCTCTCTCTATATATATATATATAGAGAGAGAGAGAGAGAGAGAGAGAGAGAGAGAGAGAGAGAGAGAGAGAGAGAGAGAGAGAGAGAGAGAGAGAGAGAGAGAGAGAGAGAGAGGTATATAGAGATTTTGGTCCATATTGACATGATTGCAACACGCAGTTGCTGCAGATTTGTCGACTGCACATCTATGATGTCTTGACCATGTCTACATGCCCAAATGCATTAAGTTGCTGCCATGTAATTGGCTTATTAGAAATTTGCGTTAATGGGCTGTTGGACAGGTGTACCTATTAAAGTGGCCGGTTCGTGTATATTAGATATTAGCTTTACATGTCCTAATTTAAAAATCTAAAATCTTTTTTTTTTTTTTCATGAAATAACAAAAACATGCTTTCATTTTAGTCTATATCAAGTGGAAAACCATTTGAAAATATTTTCTTTATAGAATAAAACAATTATAACTAACTAAACCTATAACTAAAAAAGGTGATGTAGGTGGCAGGAAGTGATGTATTAACTTGAGTGTGTTGCGCTGCTAGTTTTAGATGGGAAAACAATGTAATTTCTCTTTTAGATATAAATTATTTATATACCAAATAAATCAAAAGATCACGGATTCATCTTCAAGATATAGAGAAAAATTGATTTATAAAACAGTGGGCAGTGCAATTGTGCAGTGGTTAGCACTGTCGCCTCACAGCAAGAAGATCACTGGTTCGAGCCTCGGCTGGGCCATTTGGCATTTCTGTGTGGAGTTTGCATGTTCTCCCAGTGTTCATGTGAATTTCCTCCGGGTACTCCGGCTTCTCCAACAGTCCAAAGACATGCGGTATATGTGAATTGGGTAAGCTAAATTGTCCGTAGTGTATGTATGTGAATGAGTGTATGGGTGTTTCCCAATACTGGGTTGTTGGTATACTGGAAGGGCATCCGCTGCGTAAAACATATGCTGGATAAGTTGGTGGTTCATTCAGCTGTAGCGACCCTGGATTAATAAAGGGACTGCAAAGCTGAAAAGAAAATGAATGAATGAATGAAAGAATGAAAGCAGATGTGTGTGCGCATGCTTATGTGCATATATAACCGTTATTAACATTTTACTCGATATCTATTTGTCTTCTTACTTAATAAACTACTTAATAAATCTATTGAGTCCATAGAAATCGTATTTTTATCCCTCTTATTTCTTATTTACATATTTTTGTACAACCTTGTTCTGTAAATTTTCATATTGTAGTTTTTCAAGTAACAGTGATTTTAGATTTGGGGTTTTTTTTTTGTTTTTTTTTTTAACTATAATAACCCTGGTATGAAGAAATCAATTTCTGGAGTAATCTTTATTGCTTCCACATTTTTCTAAAATGATTTTAGGTCATAATAAATCATAATTGCTCTATTTGTATAACGTTCATCAGCTCACTTAAGCACACATTGGAGAAAGGGTCACGTTAAACATGATAACATAATTGTAACCTTGTTTCATGTTTCAGGCGTTGGGTTAGTAATTAATCCAGGCTAATTAGGTTTTCTTATTTCCAGCTGTACGTTTGTAAACCCTGGGTTAATGTTCTCATTTGCATATTTGCAAGGTTAATAATGCTGATTGGACAAGTACAGTGTGCAGTGAGCTTGTGACTGCTTTTAATAATAGCTTTACCATCTGGATAGATGTCGACATGTGACATCCACTCTGTTTTTCTCCTGTATACAGTTGAGGGCTATTAGGCCTCCTGTGAAATTTGAATTCTTTTAAAAATATGTTCGTGTTCGTTATGTGTCGTTTAATAGAGATTTTTTTCATCACATTTTTAAACCTAATAGTTTTAATAACCAATTTAATAACTGATTTGTTTTGTCTTTACCATAATGACAGTGCATACTATTTTACTAGTTATTTTGCAATATACTTGTTTTCAGCTTAAAGCGCAATTTAAAGGCTTAATTAGACTTAACACAAGTTAGGTTAATTAGGCAGGTCTTTGGACAGTGGACAGTGGACAGTGGTGTATTCTGTAGCCAATTGGATGCTAATAGTGGGTCTAAAGAGGTCTAAAAGTATTGAGGTTATTATTAAAATAAATAAATAAATAAAATGTTTTTAGTGTGGCCTACACTAATGAAATAAGACTTTCTCCAGATGGAAAAAAATCATATGAAATACTGTAAAATGTCGTTGCTCTGTTAAACAGCACATCAACAAAAAATTCAGCTATAATAATTTTGCTTTCAACTTTAAATACTTGAAATAATAACACAAGGAAAATGCTATCACATTTATTTTTTGGTTTCTCTCTTTCAGAGTATAAACACAATGTGTGAAAGTTGTACAAATGCAGTATGAATATTTAATGAGAAAGCACTGAGGATGTTTATGATTTGTTGCCTGTTAAATAATTCCAGTGCTGCAGTGTCTCGCAGGGGTTTCCAAACTGGGCACTAAAGTGGGGAAAACATAGAACTGTTAAAGACTGGTGGAAAGTCTGAGAGAAACAGTAAAATTAATTATTGTATATTATAATAATATATAAAATTATAGACATAGTATATATACAGGTAGTTGTGTTATACTGTACAGTGTACATGCACAAAAGATTATGCCAAATATATTAAATAAAATACTTTTTTTACAGTATGGTATTAAAATAAAATAAACCAATAAATGAAAATAAAATAATAATTGAGTACATCATGAATCAATCTTTCTAACCTTGTTTGCATTTTGATTGTCAAGTCAACAGATACCTCATATACATAAACAAAAAACTCTAGCAATTAAGTTCCGTAATAAATGTGCAATTTTATTTCTTAACCATTAAAATTTAGAAAAAAGTTTCATATCATAGTTCATAGTTTCATATATTGTTGTTATTGGCATTTATTTATTTGTACATTGTGTTTTGGGTGTTATTAATATTGTTTTTCTTTTGGTGCTGCTCCATATGCCTTGAATTGCCCCTAGGGGACAAATAAAGTTTTCTGAATCTGAATCTGAATATCTTCAAGCAAAATAATTAAGTAATTTAAAATAAATAAATATTAATATTTTAATAAATAATATTTGTTAAATATCTGTATATTTATTTAAAAAATAATGTTATGAGTTAAGCAAGCATGTAGTTATATAACCTTAAATATAAACTATTTACTGATAATCTTATGATTTATGTAGGCATTTATATCATCCATATCTACTAATCTGTAAAAACCAACATACGATCACATTTGTGGCTCTGACATTAAAATAAATAAATAAATAAATAAATATATATATATGGGTGTTTCCCATATATAAATGCGAATAATCACTATTAATCTTTGCCCAGCTGTAAAAAAAAAAAAAAAACGACACACAAAACCCTGATCTATAAGTTTGGTATCACAGTTTTGCTTTAGCATCAGACTTAATAACTGGAATAAATGTGTTACTAACCCATTTTCAAAATTACAGGTATGAAACTCATTGCTTAAAAGGGTTTTAATAAAGATGCCAGCTTAGAGTTAAGTCTAGTTTGGAAAGCCATTGCTCTTTTGCCACTTTTGGTCTCTCCAAGTTATAGGTTCAATATAACATAATTGAGCCAAAATAGTCTAATTACTAATTATTTAAATTAGAATAGAGAGTCTGAAGCAGTTTCTACTTTACTCTGTTGATCAATTGTAAGAGGAAAGTACCAGCAGGGGGCACTATTGATACAGTCAGAAACGACACATTTTACTCCCATGTCCTATTTAGACAAACACATGTACAGACAGTCATAACACAAACATGTAAATGATTATTGTTTTTATTTTTTGTCAGTATTTAACACCCGTTTCTCTTTTACTTTTCAGATCGCTTTCTCTCAACACAGTAACTTCATGGATTTGGTTCAGTTCTTTGTCACGTTCTTCAGGTAAGATGTTTTGCATGTGTAATAAGCAACCAAGTGAACTACTCATATCTTTAATGAACTTCATATCTGCTCTCTTATTCCTTTGAATCTAAATGATGTGCATTTTTTAAGGTGCTAGTTGGATTGAAGTGCTTTCCAGCTTGATCTAGCTCTAAGCTTTAATTCACCTCTTGAAGACCTGCTGTAATATGTTATTGATTCAGGCCATATACAGCAAACTCACCATAAAACCAGCCCTGTTGCTTTGTTAAAGGATAAATGTGGTTATATATGATGATAGTTCACATATGGTTATGCTTCATGTCTGTAGCTTATTGGTAATTCTCATAAAACCTATTAAAACAACACTGCACTTATGATTTTAAATATAAAACTTGGTCATTTAGTAATATAAAAACATTAGAATAATGTAATTTCAACATAATTTATTTTTGTTCTGCAACTTCCTCTGAAATTATCTGTTGTCCATGTCAGAATGTGTGTTATGTACAAAAGCATGAAGATATACACACACACACATACACACACATGCAGAGAGAGAGATATGTTATATAATTCATATATTTATGAAAAGGCGGCAACACCAAAGCTTTATTCATTCATTTTCTTTTCGGCTTAGACCCTCGCCACAGTGGAATGAACTGCCAACTTGCCCAGCATATGTTTTACGCAGCAGATGCCCTTCCAGCCACAACCCAGCACTGAGAAACACCCATACACTCTTACATTCACACAGATCCACTATCACCAATTTAGCTTATTCAATTCACCTATAGCGCATGTCTTTGGGCTGTGGGGGAAACTGGAGCCCCCGAAAGAAACCCGCACGAACACCAAGCTTCAAATAGATCAAATTTATTTACTTAAAAAGGTTATCACCAGTCTAATGAAGAGCTCTGTGTCTTAAGTAAATAAATTACATATTTTTGGAGATTTGATGTTGCCACCTTTTCATATATATATATATATATATATATATATATATATATATATATATATATATATATATATATATATATATATATACATACATACATACATACATACATACATACATACATACATACATATATATATATACATACATACATACATACATACATACATACATACATACATATATACATACATGCATACATACATACATACATACATACAGTTAAAGTCAGAATTATTAGCCCCCCTTTGCATTTTTTTCTCTCGTTTTTTTTTTTTTTTTTTTTTTTTTTTTTTTTAATATTTCCCAAATTATGTTTAACAGGGAAAATAAATTTTCATAGTATGTCTGATAATATTTTTTCTTCTGGAGAAAGTCTTGTTTGTTTTATTTTGACTAGAATAAAAGCAGTTTTTTATACTTTTAAACACCATTTTAAGCAAAAAATGATTAGCCCCTTTACAGCGTTGTACAATAACTTGCCTAATTACCCTAATCTGCCTAATTAACCTAGTTAAGCCTTAAATGTCACTTCAAGCTGTATAAAAGTGTCTTGAAAAATATCTAGTAAAATATTATTTACTGTCATCATGGTAAAGATAAAATAAAACAAGTTTTTAGAGATAAGTTATTAAAACTATTATGTTTAGAAATGTGTGGAAAAAATCTTCTCTCTGTTAAACTGAAATTGGGGAAATAAACAGGGGGGCTAATAATTCAGGGGGGCTAATAATTCTGACTTCATATATATCATATAATTCATATACAGTTGAAGGAAATTTTCACCAGATATTGGTAACAACCAAAGAAATCCATATATACAAAGAAAACAATATGAATTAGTTTATAAATGAAGTTATAATGTGTGATTAAAATGAAATGACACAGGGATAAAGTATTGAACACATGAAGAAAGGGAGCTGTAGAAAGCTCAGACAGCAGCTAAAATCTCTCAGTAGTTATTCAGCAACCCTCTGTCCTTTAGCATTGTAAATTCATATCAACTGCTTTAGTCTAACATCTACATTAGCAGGATGATGAAGATGTAACCAGAGTGGACATTCTAGCAAGACAATGATCCAAATATGATTCAATGATCCAAATATGATACAATGATCCAAAATACAGCCAAGGAAACTCTTAAATGCTTTCAAAGACAAAAAAAAAATCAAGCTGTAGAATGGCTCAGCCAATCACCTGACTTGAATCCAATAGAGAATACAAAATAAAGATCAGATTTGGTTGATGGGACTCAAAGAGCAATTCATGTGACTTCATTCTCCATATGAGAGGCATGTTTAAGCTGCCATCAAGAAAAAAGCCTTTTATATAAAGAATTAAATATATTTCAGTACTTCAGTACATTATCCATGTGTCATTTCATTGTTATTACTCATTATAATTTTTTCAGACTTTTTTTGTTTGGTTATATTTTTATGTCTGTATTGTTTGGATTCTTTACCAAAATCTGGTTCAATTCCATGTCAACAGCTCCTTTTAGAATATTTTTCTCCCACAATAAAAACATGACTGATGAATACTTGGTTCCCCCACTGTATATTTAAAACAAATAAATTGTGCTTTATTTACATGACAGAACTAAAAACTAATTGGGTTACACTTTACAATAAGGGTTATTAGTTAATGTTAGTTAATGCATTTACTAACATGAACAAACAATAAACAATACATTTACTACAGCATTTGTTCATGTTAGTCAACGTTAGTTAATGAAAATGCAGTTGTTCATTGTTAGTTCATGTTAATTCACGGTGCATTAACTAATGTTAACAAGCATGAACTTCGATGTTAATAAAGCATTAGTGAATGTTGAATTATGATTAATAAATGCTGTACAAGTTTTGTTTATGATTATTTCATGTTAGTAAATGCATTAACTAATGAACCTTATTGTAAAGTGTTACCACTAATTGAATATTCATGTATAATAACAATGAAAAAACAAAATCAGGGAAATGATGCCATGACTGATGATTTCATCCTCCTCAACAATTTTAAAGAACTGTTTAAATGCATTAAAAGCTGGTAAATAGTTAGCATGTTTTTATATTGACAAATGCCCCATACATTGTCAATATCTGCAGGGAAAAAAAAAATGTAAACATAAAAAAAAAAGATATTTAAAAATGAAAGGTTTTTTTGAGAAGCCCCTATATACTACATGATACACACGGTGCATGTAAACACACAGAACCATACAGTAGCTTCTGTGGTCGGCTGGGGTTCCTCATCATTAGTTATGTCAACTCGCCTATGATAAATTACACCAGCTCTTCATAGCTTCGCTGTGCGTGTGTGTATGTGTGTGGGGGTGTGTGGGGGAGTTATTCCCAAGACCCAAAGCCAATGTATTTCATCTCAGCACACACCTGCACTTTTAAGGTATAAACACGCACCTACACGTCCACGGTTCCCTCACATACAGCCCAGTTGTGCTATACAGGAGAGCTGCATTCATGAGCTTTGACCCTGTTTCCATGCGGATACTGATCTTTAACACCTCTGCGCTTGTGAAACGGCCTCTAATCCATTAAACATGAACAGCTCTGTGTGTGTGCTTCGGGTGTGATGTGTCTTTCTTTTTGTTGTTTTGTAAAGGATTATCCAGAATTCCTAATAATTGTCAGATTTGTTGAGTATCTCCTGTTTTGTTTTTGTTTTGTGTAGCTGTTTCCTGTCTTTGCTTCTGGTGGCAGCAGTCGTATGGAAGATCAAGCAGAGCTGCTGGGCGTCTCGGCGCAGAGAGGTCAGTGATGGAGCTGCTCACTTCCTACCTGTCCCATTTGATTGATCCAGTTGGTCACGTGATGGTGTGTTTGTAGCTTTGAAGCATTCTTGAATGCTGTCAATCAGGGCAGTTGCTTGTTTTTTGAACTTTGAGGATTTCTGTCTGAACATTTATTTGCCAGGGTTCCCACGGGGAATTGAATTACTGGAATATTATGGTGTTTCATATATATTTTGTTTATGGAATATTAGGGATTTATGTTTGTCACTTTCAATTTTAATTTCCGTTTATCTCCCTCAATTTACAGTTGAAGTCAGAATTATTAGCCCTCCCTAATTATTAGCCTCCCTAAATAGTTTTCCCCATTTTCTGTTTAACGAAAGGAAGATTTTTTTTAAACAGATTTCTGAACATAATAGTTTTAAAGAGCCCCTATTATGCGTTATAATAGGTCATATTTTGGTTTTGGGGGTCTCCAACAACAGGCTGATATACATGCAAGGTCAAAAACCACTTTCATTGTCTTATAATATGCATTTATTTTTACCTAATTATCCCAAAGACTCCTATATGATTTGTTCAGCAATTCATTTGTTCCTAAACCCCTCCTTTGCGTGAGGCTAATCTGCTGTGATTGGTCCGATGACTCAGTCTGTTGTGATTGGTCGACTGCGTTCAACGCGAGACAGAGAGAAATACCTAACACTGCTATAAAGAGTCCAGTGCAGGAATGCATTAAAGCAATGCGGTTAAACACCAGAATATTACTCTACTCTTAAACCTAACCCTAAGTAATAACAACGACCCACATTCAGTATTAATCCACACAGTGGCAAAAGTTGAACTATTTTGAAAATATGAATGCGCCGCCCTTGTGTAGGAACAGCTGATGGTGGCCATAGGCAAACGGCAGAGGATTGCGAGTTTAAATCGATAAAGGAAGAAGCACGCGTAAAGATTTAACCTGAGACATACATTGCAAGCACTGATCTGTAATAAATAAGTGTATACAAGTTACAACACACAATTAAACACATTTGCAAACTACACAAAACGAGGCAACAATTTTAATCACACTTACATGTTATGATCCTTATAGGAAGAAAAACAGGTCCATATGAACTGTAACAGTGTTTGACAAAGTCCCATACATAATAGTCTCTGCTGCTCCTTTCTTTATTAGCAAACGGCCAGCAAATCATGTGTTGCAGCGTAGGTTATTGTATTAAAAATCAGAAAAATGACAGGAGCAAGCACAGCACTAGGTTGGCTATACTGAGGTATTGTTGTGAAAATGAACTTTAACCCTTTATTCTCCACTGCTGAATCTCCATCTGTCAGTGATCGTCACCTTTGTGTCATGATCAGTCCCGTGATCCCCCATGATCCGGTAGTGTCTAATGTGATGTACCATATCGACGTTGACTCATTCAGGCAAAAGATCTGAACCCAGCCAGATTAATTTATTCGACCCTGAGTTGACTGTTTTGTTAAAGATTCAATAGTTTTAAACGCGGTGCGCTTTCAGATTTAAACCTCTGCTGGATGTTTTTATTCACTTAGAGCTGTGATACACATTGCATGGAAGCTTATTTTCAAAAACCCATAATAGGGCCTCTTTAATAAAAAATTTATAATAGCTGATTTCTTTTATCTTTGCCATCATGAAAGTAGATACTATTTTACTAAATATTTTTCAAGATACTAGTATTCAGCTTAAAGTGCAATTTAAAGGCTTAACTAGGTTAAATGGGTTAATTAAGCAAGTTATGGTAATTAGGCAAATCATTGTATAACGATGATTTGTTCTGTAGACAATTGAAAAAAAAATATTGCTTAAGGGGGCTAATAATACTGACCTTAAAATGATTTTAAATGAGTTTAATCTGAGTTTAATCTAGCCGAAATAAAACAAATAAGAGTTTCTCCAGAAGAAAAATATATATATTATAGGATTTACTGTTAATTTTTTTTTTGCTCTGTTAAACATCATTTAGGATTTTTTTTTACAAAAGAAAAAAAATCACAGGAGGGCTAATAATTGTAACAACTGTATATATTTGTACTGTGTTTTTCCTGTTGTTACATGCTTATATATATGCTTATATTGTTATGGTTAGAATATATTTTCTTTATTCTATTCAGTCTTCAACTTTCAGCCACTTAAGCATTCACCTGTTAACTAAGGCAAACATGTCAAGCATAATATACAATTCAAGAGCTTTGTCTTCAAAATGACCACTTTAAAGCCTGGGTGTTAAAAGTAGGTGACAGAAAAGCTAAATATAATGTTTGTAAAAGTACTATCGAGCTATCAAATGCGGTTGAGAGAGAACTTCACGACCACACAAACAACAAGTTCTTCAGATTTTTTTTTTATCCTGAGGTAAATTATCCATTGCTGTTCTCATAGTGGTTTATAAAGTAATGATTCAAATTATTCAAAATTATATTCAAGCTAAGAGCAGTTTAATTTTATGAAAATATGTTTTTACTTTCATTAGATGCCATGGAATTATACAGTAGTAAAAATCCAGCGACACTTTATTTCTGAGCCAGTAACAATAGCTGATTAGAGATCAGCTGATTTTTTTTAGAAATCAGGCCAGCTGATGGCAGATACATGATGCTATTTTTTATGGAGCTGATCAATTTTGCAGCTTATCTTTAATTATTATTTTTTTTCTTTTTATAATATTGTATATGGATGTCAATGGATACATGTTTTAAATGGCATTTCTCTTTTGCCTGTATTCTGTATTTAACTTTACAATAAACAGTGAAATCTACCCATTTTTTGGTTTCGTAATCATGTACTCATACTGTAAGTGTTTTTTTTTTTTTTTTTTTTCAGTCATACATGCGTTCTCCATGGTCGTAATGGGTGGTTACATTATTATGGGTAAAAAAAAACGGCAACACTGCCACTTTAGCTCTCAATGTCTTTACTTTATTGCAGTAAGTATATACAGTAAGACTTTATTGAGAGCTAAAGTGGCAGTGTTGCCGATTTTTTTTGATCTTTTGCTACTGTGTTTATTTTTGATCGAGCACCTGCCACCGAGATTTTTTTAGATGTGCGCACAATTCTGTTTTTTGCTTGCTTTACATTATTATGGGTACCATCAGTTACCTAACAATGATTTTGAAATTCATGAGCAAAAGTTTTGAAATTCTGTAAATTGCAGTGAAGGCCTCATTCTGATGGATTTTGCTTCAAGTAACCAACAGAAAAACATTTCTTTAAAATATCATGCAAAATTATGAAATAATACTGTATTTTTTTCTTGGCTTAATTACATTTTAGAACCTATATTTGAAACTAAAGCCGTGGTCATACTGCACTTCGCCCCATAGACTTCCATTCATACACATTCGAATGCGGCAGATAGGAAACGCAAGCAGTTTGCTTGGTGAACTCTGACATGCGAATTCGCATCACGTGATTGCGTAAGACCAATTGAAGATCCAAACATGACCTCCCTGTACAGAAATTTTAAATATGGACCAATTGCTCGCTTTTTTTTAAATGTCTGATCATCCCACCTGTTTAATCCCGCCTCTTTTTCAGAGCATTGTACATCAGAATTTTGCATACTCAAACTCTAGTGAGACCATGGTTTAAGTCATATCAAATAGAAGTCATATCTCTTGAAAATTATTTCCAATCAGAGACGTTAAGCTAGTAAGTTAAGCTTAATCTTATTTTAAACACAAAAAAGTGTAGACGAGTACAATGTATTGACCTATATTGATGAGTGACAGTTTTTAGTTCCCTTTTTAGACTTTATATAATTAATTAAATAATTTTTCAGAAGTAATGTCCACATGTTAATGTGCATTTTTGAAGAAATCATTTTTGAACATTGTTTTTGAACAAATGATTCAGCAACTCGCATCTTTTTTTTCTTTTTTTTTCTTTGAACAAATGTATTTTGCAAAAAAGAAAAAGCCCCGAATGAGATTGCTTTTCATGTTTATATAAAATAAAAAAGGATAAAAGTGTATCATGGTTATATCAGTATTACACAAAACACTGTGCTGTTTTCCCAAAAAAATCAACATAATTTAAAATGTAATGCTTAACAGTATTTAAGAGTCTTTACATTTTCAATAAACAATGATTTAATATTAATAGACTTCCATTTTAGGCATATTATTTTTCAATTTTGCTTTCTTTTGATACAATTTTCAGATTAACATTTCATTTAGGCTTAGTTGTAACTTCTGCACAATCAGCACTTGTTGATTAGCAACAATTAAATAAAAAGGCAGTTTTAAACGTTTTGATTTCTGAAAACCTACTGTACCTACCTAGTGTTTTTGAAATAGTCTAATATAAACGAATGTTTTTGGCTCCAATTAATTTAGTATTGAGCCATTTAGCAAAACATACCATCAATTCACTTTTAACAGTTTGTTGATTATCACCAGTTAATCGATTTATGACTTTTTGGTCAGTTTTATTAAAAGCAGGAAGAACAAGGGCCGGAATATGAACTTTGTTTTTTATGACTCGCACAGAGACTGAAGTGGTTTGGTTTTGAAAGGTTTTCAAGAGGCCAATTTAAGCCACGCAGGGGTGTTTATAAGGGCTAATCTGAGTGTCCTTTAAAGGACCCTCTTCACCATCTGCCTTAGTCAAGTGCTCTCATCCAATAAAAAGTGCTAATACTTCTTCCTCTGTCACGCAACAATCAAACATGTATTTATATGCGCACATGCACATGACTTCCTATCTCAACTTTGAACACTAAAGTTTCTGACCCTTTAGCTTCAAGCATGACATTTACTTAAGATCTCCATGGCAACCAGACATAGAGGGCTAATTTGGGGCTAGCATAGTCCAGCAAACAGTTTTGTTCTATCTTGCTCTTGCACTTTATTATGCGAGTTCTGATTCTTTCAGGATTACATCATTATTTATATTCACAGACCATGCATTTATTTGAATGTGCACATGATTCCTAAAATATTTATGTTTTGTGTGTGGTTAATGTGTGTGAAACAATTTGCATCGTATGTGCCCTACTGTATCTGACAAAAATTGCAGCACATACTCAAATCGACTATAGCTTAAAGAATAGACAACTTGATCAAATATTTTATTAGCGGTTCAAATTTGCTGCACTTAAGAAGATAATTTCAAACAATTTTTACTTTACTTTTATTGCTGACTTTGAATGATTCAGTACAAAGAGATGGAGGGGCATAAAGTAGCCCCTCCCCCTTTTAAAAAGCAGCCAATAGCGTTTAGGTTTTATCACATCTTGAAGGGGGCGGGGCATGTCAGATACTAGACAGCATTTGATTGGTCAATATGATACGAAACTGAAGTATGAAATGACGTGGAAGAAAATGTTGATCCAATTTAGGTGGCAAGTGACAAGCTGCAAGCTTTACATGTTTATATCGGTTTTATATCTTTTAAATGCATGCAATGTTTTGTAGCACACTAGCTAATAGATATCCTTAAAGCTAACATACTGATAGTAACATCTTAAAACCTTCTTTTAATTTTACTGGACCTTTAAGGTTTAATATAAATCAAGCAGATGAGTCATAACAAATCACCCCCCCACAGTTGTCATGAAGGATAGTATTAGCTATATACACCAAAATAATTCACTTCAGTAGTGGCTTCACGAGGGAGAAAACAGGAGGTTGATGCTTAGACCCAATCTCAGTTCTACCCCTTAGCCCTACCTCTCGTATTTGCGCATTCACGTGAAGGGGTGGGAGTGTCCCAATTCTTTATAGATTAAAAGGCATATGGCTAAGGGGAAGGGCTAGATCGCCCTTGAAACGTGAACTTTTTTTTAGGACCACACTCGAAAAAAAAGGGTGCGAATATTTCCCAAAATACACATCTACAACGACAACATGGCTGCACACGGAAGTCAGGAGATGCACAAATTAGTATTTTTTTTGTCATTATTGAATTTTTTCAACAAACAACCATTTGGCCACTGTGTAAATGCACAGTACAATTACGAGCTTATTGTCACATTATATTGTTATGATAGCATGATATTGTTGCCTTCTGTGGTTTCCTGAAAAATAACGCAACTGGAATAACTACAACAGTCACCGCTGTCGTCAATCTCGTATGAAGAGCTCGCAACAACATATGATGACATGTGCAGGTGTTGTAGTGCTGTTCCATTTCTCAGGGGTAAAGGGTTTTGAAGCCTGTCTGTTTCAAGGGGTAGGGGTAAAGAAATATAATTGGGACTTGGCCTTAATATAAACATATTCACTAATAGTCGAGATGATTCAAAGTATCGGGATGAGCCTGTGCTATTAGTTTCAGCAGTTGTTATCTGGGAATAACATACCTTGGAATGTTGTGACTGACCAATCAAAATTAAGTATTCCAGAGAGTCAGTATAATAAATGATATTATGCATAACCGCGCATGGCATATGCCAGCTGTATCATAAAGTTGCACATATGTGTGCGCCCTGTCTTTGAACACCAGCGTCCCGTTTGAAGATGTGAAAAACCATCGGAGGGTCGCTCTGATGTCGAAACTATAATTGCAAATCAGAAGTGACCTTTTCTCAAAGCGCTCTGCGTGATGTGTGTGTGTGTTTGTGTCTGTATATGTGCAAGTAATTACACAGAATTCCTCCGGAGGTGCTCTGAAAGAGTTTCCAGGTAAATCTTTCAGCGATAAATATCACAAGCCTCGCAGGGAGAAGAATGTATTGTGACCCAAATATCAAAGCTGCGGTTTATCAGTTTTTCGGGGACTATCCTCTGTAATTGTTAGATATGCAAATGAGGGCCACTCAGCCGAGATGAGCTGATGCGAACAGACTGCTGATTATTTTCTTTAATCTCACAAATGTGCGTCATGCAAAGAATGTTACAAAATCGCCCCTTTGAAATTTCTATTAACTCTCTATTTAGACTGCATGCGTCTGCGTCTTCACTGGAGAATCCTGGATTTGCTGAATGTTTCTCAGTATGTGTGATTTTCATGCACATGGAGCATGTTGAAGATATAAAATGTTCATTTGTGACCCACTTAAATTAACTTTATTCTGTTATGGCACCAAACACACACAGTCTCACACTCAGAGGTAACAGGATTAAGATTTGTGATGAGCTTGAGCTGCTCTTCAGTCATCTTCATTGGTCCACACACACACACACACACACACACACACACACACACACACACACACACACACACACACACACACACACACACACACACACACACACACACACACACACACACACACACACACACACACACACACACACAAACACACACACACACACACTCTGGTTCTTGCACCTTTATTGATGAGGCTGTGAATTAAACTGACAGAGAGTGGCTTGTGAATTAGCCGTAGTGGGAATAGCTGTCAATATTCTCTGTCCATGTGTGTGTGCTGTAATGAGGTGGCCTGATAGCTGGTGTCTGGTGCTTGTGTGGCTGTTTTGCTCTGAGAACAAATGCATTTGTTAACATCTCTGACAAAATCATTATTTCTATTATTTCTATACCTTTTATGTGTTTAGCTGTCTTTTTGGTAGTTAGTGAAGCCCTCATGTTGTGAAGAATGACTTATTTGGTCTTAGTAGTATGAAAACATCAGAACTTGCAAAAAAAAAAAAAAAAATAAATAGAAGTTTTGTTTGTTTGCCCAGTGCAAAGGACTACTTAGTATTTATACTTACTAATCCAATTGTTTAACCAGAAATATTAACGGTGTCTGCGGGGTCTTAATGTCTTAAAAATCAAAAACTAAAGTTTAGGCCTTAAAGTTTTAAATCTACTGAAATATTGTCTTCATTTTCCTTAATTCGTGTTTAGCTACCCAATCTGGCCAACACCTATACAATCACTAACAATCCATCTCAATAAAACATTTAACTTTTTATTTTAAAAATGGAATTTTTAATTCTATTAACTGTAATGGTTTAATTATGTTCTATAATTTCATTCGCAATGGTCTTAAAAATGTTTTCAAGTCTTAGGTTTAACTTGGTGAAACCTGCAGGAACCCTGATTTACATTTGATCACTCATCAATAAGATATCATTTAGGTTTGCCTATTGTCACTGTTTGGAAGAAATGTTTTAACGTAATACTATATTTTCTTATCAGCAATGAAGGTTTTGAATGCCATTATATATATTATAAAGGTTTAAAGTATTTAATTGCACATGAAACACACCTAAAATAAATAGTAAGGAGATTTACTTAGACAAACAATATACAGTTGAAGACAAACATATTATCCTTCCTGTAAAATTTCAATGGACCCTTTTCACATTTCTGTGTTTCTCAGAAGAGTACAATATATATATATATATATATATATATATATATATATATATATATATATATATATATATATTAGTGATGCGCGGATGGCGGTTAAATCCGCGGGCGCTGCGGATAATCCGCGGGTCGGTCGGGTAATAAAGAAATACATTATGATTAATTGCGGGTGGGTCGCGGGTAGATGTAGTTGTAGTCCATAGCGAGGGGCATTGTGGGTAGTGTAGTTCGACACGCATGCTGTGTGATGTGAGCTCTCGCTGTGTGCTGTGCGTGCGGTGAATTAGAGGGAGAAAGTTTTATCCGGTTTTGTTTTATGTTTACTTCAGTAATTCCACCCTGGAGCTGTTTTGCACTGTGAACCTGAAAACGCTGAAATAAGTAAAAGAAGGGCATGCATCGAGTACTTTTGTCCGTCTCATCATTTGCTCGAGCATGAATTAACGAGCTGTTACTCTGCCGCCGGACATTGCGGAGAAAGTTACACCTATCATCATGCTTAAAACAAAGAATTAGAATTATTAAAGTGGCGATCGGGTGCGGGTCGGGTGCGGATATATATATATATCAGATAAATATGTGCGGGCGGGTGGCGGGTGGATGATTAGAATGAAGGAGCGGATTCGGGTGACATTTGAGCTGATCCGCGCATCTCTAATGTATATATATATATATATATATATATATATATATATATATATATATATATATATATATATATATTCTATTTACTGAAATAATAAAAGAAAAATATCACATCGGTGTTATAAAGACTTTCAGAAAAAAGGAAAAAATTGTGTGACGCTAATAATAGCAGCTAGAAGATAGAACAGCCACAAATTTACTGTCCTGCTTATACACTCTGCATTAGAAACAGCATTCATTTTCTTATTTTGTAATTTGATGTAAAGATGATATAAAACATATATAAATATATATAAATGTACATACTTTAAAAAATAAAAACTTGCATGGAATAAAGTTTGTTAAACACGTCATAACACTTTTGTAAAAAGGGTCCATTCTTTCGAATATTTCCCAAGTGCTGTATAACCAGGGTGTCCGCGGAGTCTTAAAGTATTAAAAGTTGATAAGTCTATGTAGAGAAATTTAAGGCCCTTAAAAAGTATTAAGGAGTCTTAAATGCTATTTTGCAAGGTATTTAATTTTATATAATTTTTGATTACAATGTATTGTTGTTTGCTAAAGTTTGCCTGAATTAAATCTGCGAATATTAGGATGCTGTGTAGTTTATGAAAGCAATAAAATCCTGCTGGATTTGACATCATGCTGCTTTGTTTACTGCAGTAACCAAGGCAACACCATTATTTCTGCAGTTCTATAGTCGCCAACCTGCTGAATTAGCTAGATTTAATAGATTTTTATTCAGTATATGAATAATGTTTTAGTTTTGAATTGATTTCTTACACTAACATTTAGTAAATACACTGTAAGTTAAAATCTCGCCAGTGTTCTAGTTGAAATCTAAAGTGGTTATAAGGTCTTAAAATGTATGGAAAGAGTCTTAAAAACGGTCTTAAAAGGCATTGAATTTTACTCTGATTGCTGTTATAGTCTGATAACAAAGATGTTGTATTCGGGTTAAAGTGCAATGTAAATGCTTAACTAGGTTAATTAGGTTAACTAGTTAGGTTTATTAGGCAAGTCCCTGGACAACAGTGGTTATATATATATATATATATATATATATATATATATATATATATATATATATATATATATTCCAGCCAAACTAAAAGAAATAAGACTTTTCCAGAACAGAAACGCATAATGGAAAGTAGTGTGAAAATTTTCCTTGCTCTGTTAAACATCACTTGGAAAATATTTGAAAAAGACGATTTCACATGCGTTCATAAATGCATTCAAGAAAATTGTATGCATCCGTTTCAGGTCATAACAGACCAAATGGGTTATGAGGGTTATGGAATAAAGTTTATGATTCTGTCCCTGCAGTGAATATCTCAAGTAAAACCATGTGTTCTGTTCATCCTGCTGTTGAGAGTCTCAGAGAAACAAGCAGCTGCTGTAGTTTTAGCCAAATCCCTGATCATTTTGGTGTGATCTTAACATTTCAGTGCAAATTGTTTCATGAATCTGTCACAATGAAACACAAACTCTTCAAGCTGTCTGTTATTCAAGGATCCTGCAATTAAAATTGTACTCGATATGAAATCCATTACAAAGTTTTCAGTTTCATGTGGGAAGACCGTGTTTATTTATTTATAGAAGAAATTACACAGACAAAAGCAAATAGTAGATTAACTTAATTCTAATGGATCGTGAGAGAGAATGGAAAGCAGACACTGAAATATATAGTAAGTATGCACCTTTTTAGCCCCCAAAAACGTTACTAATCACATAAGTGCACCTTGGAGGGAAGTGTAACACAGAGCTGTGTGAATTTGACCTTTAACAGATCTAGATTTTCAGGGAGAAAATTCATTGAGGTAGTTTGTCTTGTTTAACTTGAGCTGTTTCTAAGGGAGATCTGGAAGACAAAAGATGCCCCATTCCAAACAGGATAAATCCGACTACAAAGGGCACTTCAGAGTAAACGCAACCATGAAGGGTTGTTCCAGAATGAAGGGCCACTTCAGAGGGTCTCTTGGAATTAGTGATGGACATCTTTCACTCACTTGATTCGTTATACACATTTGCCACACGACACAAATGATGCAGAAGTGCGATCCAAAGAGCATTTTTTGGTCCATTTCCCCCTTTTTTTATTTATTTTTATTTATTTTGGGACAAAGCCTTTGATGGGATGAGCCAGAATGGAAGGCAGCCAGAGTTTTGGTTTGGAACGGTTCAGTAATGAACCCCTCCTACTTGTCCTGGAGACAAATGCCATTCATGGATGGCAAGTGATGGCTAATGGTCCTCTTTGTGGACTTGATGATCTACAGCTGGTATTTGCGATGGCAGATGCAGCCAAAATTAGAGAATAATTGATGTTGGCAGAATTAATTTTCATTGTTATTCTTTCTGAATACTTATCAGAATAAGTTCTGTCAACATCAATTAGTCTCTCATTATAATTTTAATCAGATTTGGTTTGGAAATACTTTTTTCTTTCTGTCTTTTTTGGACTTTGTTTTAAAGACTGTTGTATTCACAAGACCATCTGTAGTATGGTTGGGTATGGTTTGAATTTGAGCGATTCCGATTCCACTTATCAAATCTGGTTCTTATTGATTCTTGGTTAAGATTCCAATATAAAGAGAGAGGGGAAAAAAACTTTAAGTTACTTTAAGAAACATATTTTTACCTTTTATTCTTGCCACATTAAGCCTGTAGGCAGTAACTGTTAAATGTACACTTAACAGTATTACACTGCTCTTTGAAATACTTGATTTTTACTGGTCAGTCACATTCCAAGGGATGTTATTCCCAGATAACAACCTCTGACATTAATAACAGGCTCATCCTGGTACTCGGAATCATCTTGACGTTCAGTGAAAAGGTTCACTTTCATATTTATATGCATCGCTGTTTTTGACTGTTTAGTGCCATCTGGTGACTGAATATTTTATAGGTTAGTGTAGTGCTCCATTCAGCTGTTTTTGATTAATTAAAGAAGTAAAGAATCAAAACAATGTTTTTAGGCTTTAAGTAGGATCAAGTACTTCCAAGTTGTTGTTTTTGCAGAGTAAATCTTTCTGCTTTGTCAGGCTGGCAATCAGCCTGTCAGGCTTTATTCTGCAATTTATAACTGCCTGAATGTACTTTATCGCTTACATAAACATACTGAATAAAAATAAATAAAGTTGTTGAATACATTAGTGCTCCACTAGGTGCCAACGACTGTCCACTTAAATCTTTTAAGAGTCTTTCAAAATGGTCTATTGTCCATTAATCAAAGACTGTTAGTACTGTTGGGGATGTTTTCATCCACTCTAGGGCGATTTTGTGTCTTAATTTGGCCATAACTTTTTCTGTGTTTCAGCTAGCGGAATGATTTTTGGTGACAAATCTTATTTTGACGCACATATTGAGAAAATGCTTTATATACCTTTTTTTTTTTTAATCACTTTGGGCAAATTTACGACGCTTTTGTTATGTTAGTGATAAACTCCATCCTGATCAAAACTACTAAGTGTTTTTTTTAAATCACAGGATTTTAACACTTTAATTGTCAAATTCATAAATTGTGTCACTGATTTGGTGAAAAAAACACACACAAAATGACATATTTTTAATATAAAAAGCAACTGTGGACATTGCATTTCATGCATTGTTTTTGATTAATTTTCTTTTTTTTTTCTACCAAATTTACTTTTGGTGGCTGTTTTTGACTCATTATCTTCCATTATAACCACACTTTTTTTTTTTTTTTTTTTTTTTTTTATACAAAACCATGACACCATATAATCATGCATTTTTTTTTTTTTTTATTGTTGGTGGTTTTCCCTGTTGGAAAGAGGTAACATTTGTAATTGTTACTGTTGATCATGAGTTGGCACCATTAACCCTTAAGATAGGCCTGTGCAAAAAAAAAATCTTAGTTTCTTTCTGGATTGTATATGGAGTATAACAACACATTGAAGTGTGTGTCTGTGAGTGTATGACAGTGTGAGTGACCTTTACGCACTTACCTTGATGTGTCTGCGAAAATCAAAATTTGCATATCAGCTCTTATAACTACATGGAGTAAATAAAAACGAAGACTGTGTATTTATGCACCAACAAATGTGGTTATACTGGAAGTCAAAGGGGTGAAAACAGCCACCAACAGTAAATTAGGGAGAAAAAATTTAAATCTAACAATGCATCAAAGCCAATGTTGTTATTAATCTTTCACATGTCCAAGACTTTGATAAAAGGAAAAAACATCCAGTCCACAATTACTTTTTATATTGAAAATAAGTATTTTTGTGTGTTTTTCCCCCACCAAATCAGTGACGTAATTTATGAATTTGACAATTAAAGAGTGAAAAATTAAAGAGTAAAAAAAAAAAAAGAGTTTAGTAGTTTTGATCAGGACGGAGGTTGATTAAAAGATTTATGCAAAAACAAATTGAAAATATTTATCTGGTGAATTTTTACAGCAGTTAAATTCAGTGGATATTTTCATCCCAAACATAAAAAGGTTAGTAAATTTAAATAGTGCACAAGGGTTAATTATTCAAATTAATATATTTAGCACATTGTCCTTGTGACTGCCAAAATGTATTTAACTGTGATCACTATTTAAAAAACAAACAACATGGATTGTCAGTTTATCCAGAATTATACAGCTCAAATTAGAAGGCGACTCTTTTTTCATCTGTTTAGTACCTGAGTGTGAGACGCTGCTGTTTCTAATATTAGCTGTGTCTGGTGCGTTGTCACAGGACTCATGAGTGGGAAAGTTAAATGAGGTGCATTCTGTTAGATTAATTCAGTGTTGAACTAAATGTTTCATTATATTAAAAGTACTTCCTCCCTTGCTTGAAATATCTTTGCCACATGTATTACATTTGGCAATTTTATCATTTTAGTAATATTATTTTATACAAAGTTTAATCAAAATTCTTAAAGTTTATGGCGGTCAGTTATAGAGCCAATTGAAATGTACTGTGCATGTGTGTAATGAGATAAGGATCTTTTCACAGGTTCTGGCAGATAGATACAACTGTAAAATGCTCACCGCCATTCGCTTCATGAGAATGACTGACTGGGAAAGTTTGTTCCTCCTTCCTACTGGCTTGCTTGGTTTGGGACTCTTCAGTGTTTAGACTTTCAGCAGTGGAGATTAAACTATACTGAACTGAATTAAACTATGTTAAGCTGCTTTGACACAATTTACATTGTAAAAGTGCTATAGAAATAAGCTTGAATTGAATTGAATTGAATTGAATTGAATTGAATTGAATTGAAAAGTCAGGAATCACAGTGCATACATCATATCAAATCCCCGGTTCTTTGAAAAGTGAAACCAGTTCTCGATTCCCAACCCTAATCTGTAGCTGGTCAGATCTGGTCAATTTTAGCTGAGATGGTATAGTTTTTGAGATTGTCAGGGTTCCCGCGGGTCCTTAAAAAGTCTTAAATTAAAATTCGGGAAATTAAGGTCTTAAATTGTCTTAAATTTACCGTAAAGTTGCTGACAGGTATTAAATTTTTAGCCGGTCTCCTTAATGCCGATAGGGAAGCACCACTGTTGCCAACTATTTTCAACGAAAAGGCGCTAAGCTCTGCCCGAAAAGTCGCTAAAAGTCGCTAGATTACGTCATACGTTAATTTGCATATTACTGACGTCATCACGTTCTACCGTTTCTGTTTATTTAACAGCCTATGGTCAATAAAGGGGTATTTATATTTAGACTACGCTTTATGTAACGTTATGCATGTCAACTTAACTAAATTTATTGCTGTTTGAATACAGTATATCATTATAGATGTGTAGTGAATTTGCAGTAATCTCTCAGACGTAATAAACTCAGACAAGTTCTGAAACTCACTTAAAATATCTGTGATTGTGAACAAGAAAAGAATAAACGGTCAAAATAAATTGTTAAAATAAAGGAGAAGCAGATCGGTTTGACTGTACAAGGGAGATACCTTCACACTGCCGGTGCTAATTCATTTGGCGTCGGTACGCAGAAGAGTGATCTGCTGTCAGGCTGCAGGTGGGAGAGAGACTGCTTTACGAGAACTAGGTAGCCTGTCAGTGCTCTGAGGCAGGGGAGGGGCATCACCCGCAGCTCGTTGAGAAGAGTAGGGACGGTACAGTAATGGACAAATAACAGTCTATAAACATCTCCAGTAACAAACAAAAAAGTCGCTAGATTTGTCGCTAGTCGCTTTTTTGAAAAATTGTCGCTAGGGGGGTCTGAAAAGTCGCTAAATCTAGCGACAAAGTCGCTAAGTTGGCAACACTGGGAAGCACAGTGGTCCACCGTAAAATATCTAATAGTTGGTCAAGTTAGTATGTGTGAAACGAGTGAAATGACCGTCTCCGTGATTTATTAGCTTATTACGGTAGGTCGCTACAGACGCTGACGTCGGTCTGCACATGCGTGCTGCCATTACGCGGTTGTTGTGGTGAGGTGACCATGGAGCTCTAAGCCAGCGTCGAGTCGCACATGAAATGAGAAAAGCGCCAGCGGTACGTTGCAGCAGCTAATCATAGCTGGTCCAGGTTAATCCTTGCATTGTTTGCAGCTCGACCTAACGATGTTACTAGTTCAGACGCCACCACAGTCGGCTATAACAAGTTTCACTTCACCGCCAGACACCCAAAAGCAGGGTTCGACAATAAGGACTGCTCGATAGCCCGGGGCCAGCATGGGAGACGCTCGGGCCAGTGCTGCCTTGTCACAAAAGTTTGGCTGCAAATATTTTAATATAATAAAGGCTTCTCCTGCTCACCAAGGCTGCATTTATTTCATCATAAATACAGCACGCATTGTAAAATTGTAAAACGTTATTGCACTATAAAATAACTGTTTAAAAGTAGTTTATTATTTAATTTAATCATTTATTCCAATGATTTTAAAGATGAATTTTCAGCTTCATTACTCTAGTGATGAGTCACATGATCCTTCAGAAATCACTCTAATATTAATTATTATTGTTTTTATTATTATTTTTAATGGCAATAGTAATAAAAGCAATAATGACTTGAGTAATAATTTTATTTGAAACTACATACAATAAGTAAGCAGTTATTAATTTTTTTTATAAATATTTAACAATTTAACTTTTTTTATGCTGAATAAAAAGGGTAGGTATTACAATCGTGTTTGGCTTTTAAAACATTATTTAAAATACTGTATGTGGCTAAGAAATAGCTATATATATTTTTTTGGTGGGGCCAGTGAAAATTTTGGCAGGGCAAGTAAAAATCTGAACCACTGGTCCGATCGGGCCAGTAGAAAAAATCCTTAGCGTTGAACCCTGAAAAGTCACAGGTACTGTGGGTTCTCCATACCAGGGGTTTTCAAACTTTTAGGACCCCCCTGATTCTGGAAGACGTATTGCTTGCTTTTTCAGCATAAGAACAGTAAGACAAAATAGTGAATATCTGCAAAAATCTTGTGCCAGATGTACTGTTGCTCTGTTGCAGGAGAGACCAGATTGAGTCCACCTGCTTCCTCTGTTATCTCTTTTTTTTTTTCCTTGTCTTAAAAAATCCCTTCTCTTTTGGGCACTTTAATGTCAGAGTAGACATTCTGACCCTCAAAATGAAAAGGTTTGAGCAGAAGCTGCTGGTTTGGCAGCAGGGGGTCTCTGGCGCTTTTAAAGATGTCTTTTTCTTCTTCTTTATAATGTGTGGCATGGCCTTGCAAACCGTTCAGTTGCTTGGTTTCTTTGTACTGTCCCGTATAAAGCCCCATCTCTCTCTTCCCAAGACCCTCTTCTCTGCAATCTATTGTCCTCGAGGTTTTCGTTTTGGTTTTATTTAGCAGCGGTTTGGATTGGGACACACTTTTTTCACCAATGTAAGATTAAACTGTCATAGCAGTCAGTTCTGTCAAGTTAAAACGCTTCTCAGGCGGTTCACCTCTGCTCTAATGTTTTATTTGTCTTGACACATTTCACGTTTCGCCTGTGTGAGATGATTAAGAGAAGCATTACATGATCAGAGCTGCTCTGGGGCAAACAGCCCCTATCATACTCCAACAGTCAGCCTGTATTTTGTTCTGTCTCTGCTTGATAACACGAACAAAAAGAAGATCTGTTTATAATTAGGGAGTTTGTGACTCAGTATGATTAAATACCCCATGACTACAGTGGAACTTATTAAGAGTGATAACCTGATAATTCGGATCATTCACCCTCATTCTTTACATCTCAGTATAGTTTTTGCTGTGCTCACTTAAAGGAACACTTCACTCATTTTACAACTCCTCCATTCAGCTGATCCCTGGGTCTGTCAGAAGCACTTAGCTTAGCATTGTAGGACATTAACCTATGTTAAAAGATCGATCAGGGATTTATCAAGGAATCAAATCTTGAAAATTCAAATCACTTGATTCGACTGAATTGAGTCAGACTGAATCAAATTAAAAGCTTTACACCTTACTGTACCATTTGTCCAGCAAATAGAAGACATCGTATTTTACCAATTTCATTTATATTATTCCCGTGGCAAACACTAATAATTCATGTATTGGGTTAAAGAGCCCCTATTATACATTAAATAGGGTCATATTTTGGTTGTAAGGGTCTCCAACAACAGGCTGATATGCATGCAAGGTCAAAAAACACTTTCATGGTCTTATAATATGCATTTATTTTTACCTAATTATCCCAGCGACTCCCATATGAATCGTTCAGCGATTCATTTGTTCCCAAACCCCTCCTTAGCGCGAAGCTAATCTGCGCTGATTGGACCGATGACAGCCTTCAGCGCTAGACAGAGTGAAATGCCCAGCACAGCTTATCAACAATATAGTAATCAGAGTGCATACAAGCTTCATATTAGTGGATTTTTGCTGCCAGTGGGTGAATGTAAATACAGACGACTAACTACTTTTTTGAGCAAAACTCCAAGAACTGAGGAGGAGATCGACACGAGTCTCCTAGTTCGTCACACTCTACCTACTCTTCTCTCACACACGCACCACACACACACACACACACACACACACACACACACACACACACACACACACACACACACACACACACACACACACACACACACACACACACACAAGTTACTAACACCATTCTCACCAGTGGTATCAGGGCCGGCGCGTCCATAGTGAGGGCGGCTTCCGCGAACCACCTCCCCCCCGGTCCTCACTTTCATTCGCGACACCCACACCCTCCCTCCCGGTCCTCACTTACAACCGCGAACCGGTCACTTTCTTTTTCACTTTCGGGTTGAGGGCAGCGTGATCGCCGTTCACCTAGAGCGCCAGTCCAGCTTGCTCCAGCCCTGACTGTTATTTAGACACCTCACCCCGAACCTAACCCTCTGGTCTCCCAGATTTTCAGGGAGAGATGTAAATGTGGTAAATGTGGGACAGAGGTAAATGTGTGCAGTTTTATTTTGAAACTTGACTGCTGCAAGTAACAGCTGATGATGGCCATAGCAATGACAAACAGCAGAGGATCGCAGGCTCATAAATGCATTAAATCCATAAACAAAGCGCCACGTGTCGCGTTTTCAACGTGGCTTTAGACACCATATGAGAATATAAAGAGTTAACCTGATACAGTACAAGCGGTTACAAGTAACAAAACACAATTAAATACATAATTTGCAAGCTAGAAAATGCAAGGAGGCAATCATTTTAACCACTTTATTACACTTTTGAAATGGAGGAACTGATTCACGATGCACTGCTCCATGTTCTGACATAGTCCCTTACATCAATAGTCTTTTCTGATCCTTCCTTTAACAAAAGGCAGATGAATTCTCCGTTGTAAGTGTGTAGATTCCAGAAGCACTCGAACAGCACAAGGCTGGGCTATAATGCTGAGGTTTTTGCGAGCGCAACAACTGGGCGAAGTTTCGTATCCACGTCACGACGAAATGGCTAAAGACTCGTTATCAAAACAATTCATTTAAAGTACTAGGAGTCGACTCTTTTATAAATGAATCAATATTTTTAAACACTGTCCACTAAGTCTTAGCTGGATATTTCACCTTACTTAGAGCTGTGTTACACACTTCATGGAAGGTCATTCTCAAAAACCCATAATAGGGGCTCTTTAAATTTTAGCAAGGTAACAAAATCTACAGCTTAAGGCAATGGCGTAGAAGCACTAAAAACACACACTAGTCAAACTCACTGCCAGTGAGTTCCCACAGCATAGATCATTGAATTAGATTAGACCATTAGCGTCTCACTCAAAAATTACAAGTTTAGATAATTTTCCTGTTTTGTACATAGACTAACGAAAAATGGAAAGTTGCTATTTTATAAAAAGTAATAGGTATCATACTTTTATTCCAGCATAATAATGAAGGATCTCATATTACACAGCACCTGAGAATAAACCTTACCCGAGAAGCTTACAAATGTCTTTATAGTTGCAAAGCAGGCTCCCTTTGCAAGCAAGTGGTCACATTGATTATATTGATGGAAATTTGCCGGCATAGCGTAATATCAGGCACGGCGTAATAGCATTGCGCCTACTGCAGCCATGGTACAGCAGCAATTTATTAAAACTCTTTGGTCATTTTTGAGTCATGCTAATGGGCTAATCCAGATCAATGATCTATGCTAGGCTAAGCTAAAAGTGCTCCCATCAGACCTTAAGTTTGGCTAAATGGATTATTCAATCATTCATTTTTTTTTCGGCTTAGTCCCTTTATTAATCAGGGATCGCCACAGTGGAATGAACTGGCAACTTATCCAGCATATGTTTTTTTATGCAGCGGATGCCCTTCCAACCGCAACCCAACAGGAAACACCCATACACTCCGGCATTCACACAAACACCATGGCTAATTTAGCTTATTCAATTCACCTATAGCGCATGTTTTTGAGTGTGAAGGGAAACAGGAGCACCAGAGGAAACCCACGCTAACACAAGGAGAACATGCAAACTCTACACAGAAATGCCAACTGACCCAGCCGGGGCTCGAACCAGTGACCTTCTTGCTGTGAGGCAATCGTGCTACCCACTGTGCCACTGTGATTTCCCTAAATAGATAAAAAAATATTGGAGTGTTGCTTTAAAATGGCACTATGAATTTTTCCATTTACCTTTTACATGCTGAACTGTATCATACTCAACCATGTGCTGGCTTAGTGCCATTTCTGCTGTGCTTTGACAACTATGGACCTTTTATAGTACAGCAGAATAGACCAAATCCACTCAGACCTCGTGTTGATTGTCTGCACTGGAGAACAAGAAATTTCTGTATTCGATGTATAAATAATCAGAAATGCATTGGCCTGAAGTCATGTGGGCTCCACGAGATTTAAGTTGTCATCACAAGGATGTACCATTTTTCGTCAAATTTTCACAGACATTGTTGAGTAATTTCAGTAAGAATCCACACAATCAGGAATTCCCTTAAGGCCAACGATTTTCACATGCTGATTTTGGAGTGGGTTCAAGTTGGTTATGCTAATTCTCTGCATTGATTAAACACTTCTTGGTTTGAAAGCAACTTTTCTATGCTTGACAAATAGACGGTGAGCTTTTGTACCTGCAGAAATTGGCAGAATTGGGATGGATGGCAAGTTGAAGCTCACAGTTCATGATCCAGTTTTTCTGCCTTTCTGTGAATGAACCAAGTTATATCATAATTCATAAAGGGATATAAATTTGTAGCATAAAGCAGCAGTGTCTGATTCTGTGAGTGAGCACATTCATTATTGCAACTGTAAAGGAAACCTTGATTTTCATTGTAACGGCATAAGGTTTTAATTACATGTCATTTAACAGTTAGAGCAGCAGTGACAGATGTATACTTTATGTATCTGTGTCAGTTGAAGCCGCAATAAGCTCACAGCGTGAACTTTTCAATTCACATTGATGGATTATTCAGAGTAATGTAAATAGGTGTCCTCTGGCCATTGAAAAATGTTGTCTTGTAAAAGACAAGCAAAGAAAGTGCAGCACTGTATTTAATAAAGTATATAAAGGAAAATAACTACACCATCAAAACAGTCTAGAATATCATATTGTGAGCTTAATGCACTGTAGATAAACAGTATTGACCAAATATTGGTCAGTTTGACTTTTAAACTTGCGGTGCTTGTATTTATTTACTAGCAAATAACCAAAATACTGTAGGTGCTTGATTGTTTGAAATGCTTGCTGTTTGAGGAAATGGAAAACTCTTACAACACAGTAATATTGTTTCTGTAAAGTCTATCAAATAAAGCCATAAACAGAAAAACAGCCATAATTGACCAGTCCATTTTTTTTGCATCAAAGTATTCGGAGCATAGATCTCATAATGCAATTTAAAGGTGTAAAGTGAAATTTAAAACTTGAGAAACTATACGCAGTAGCGGAGATTGAAATGTCTTACTCTGAAATGTCAAGTAAAAATGTCAAGTAAAAGTGCCATTACTTTAAAGTAAAAAAAAAAAAAAAAACCTTGAAGTGTTTTGTCAAGTTTACCCTGTAGCTTAGTCTCTGTTGTAGTCTGTTTATTCAAGACAATTTGCATTTGTATATTATTATTATTATTAGTAGTAGTATTTAATATATGCATATTTATATTTGTTTAAAAAAAAAAGGTTAGATTTGTCCATCTGTTGGGTTTTGAACACTTCATTATAATTGTTCATTTATTCATTTGCTGGAAATTAAAAGGGAATTTAGAAATGGTTTTGAAACAAATCTTTATGCTTAACAAATGAAATTACGAAATTAAAGATGTAGACTAATGGATGTCTTCAATGGAGTGAGTTTTCACTGTTTCTTTACGAAAATAAAGGAGTAAAGTAAAGAGTAAAATTAAAGTAAAGAGAAAGTAAAGAGGCAGAATGGAGGAGGCTGCAGATGGTTTGTTTAACTGTTTTTTTAATAGTGAAGTGTTCAGTTTTTCCACTTACAAAGTCCGCCATGTAAATAGCAAATCCACAATGGTGCGACGCAACTGACTGGGAATGGGAGATGCGACTCTGATTGGTTTAATGCATGTTATGCTCGAAACACACCCATAACTGAGAATACACAACCCATTTAGACCATGCGCTATGGTGCTGACCATATTTTTCCATCCTTAAAATAGCAAAAGTGGATCGGACATACCCTTAATGCTTTTGTGTCATGTGCTTTAGACTTTGTGCTTAGATCGTTATAGAGTCCTTTGAGTTTTGACCTGAGTGTACATCTTGGTGCTCATGACAAGAATAGCATGTACAGTGAATTGGGTCTAAATCCCTGTCATGCATGCATGCATGAATGAATGAATGATATTTTTGCAGTTTTACACATAATAATCCATCATGATCACATTACACAAAACTGAAAGACTGTCAATATTATTTGAGCCCATTATTTGGTGCCCATGTCTTATGGGGTAGCTGAGCTTCTCTTAGCTCCCCTGTATAGTTCGCACCTTGGTCTAGTCAATGTACCAATTGCTCTACAACTGTCAAAATATTTGGTCACATGTCATTTTGATGGTCTGTTTGTTGAATTTTAGTTGCATTGCATCTACATGTCAACTAATTCTTATTAAATTATAAGTACACTGGGGTTAGGGTTGGGGTTAGGGTAAGTTGACATGTACTTGCAAAGTTTCTTCTAGTCAGTTAAATGTCTGTTTAGCAGCAGTATCAACAGATATTAAGCAGACAGCCTACTAATTCTCAAATGGACCATCAAAATAAAGTGTTACCAAATATTTTAGTGTCACTTGTTTGCTAAATCCAGAACAAAACCTGGTCTACGTTTCAATTAAAAAAATTCTGCTTTACTTTTTAAAACTCTTCTTCTGGGTGTAATGTTTTCAGTTGGTGATGATAATATTGCAGAGGAAGAGCTGGACAGCGATAAACAAAGAACAACTTCATCCTTTCTTTTTGCCACATTTTGACTCCGTCAGCACAGAGTCTGTCTCCACCTCTCCCTCAATCTTTCTCTCTCCAGCTTTCATTCCTTCAGTCTCTGCTTTTCTTCAGAGGATTGAGAGTAAAAGCTTACATCAGCCTCCCCCCTTCCACTTGATGAAGGACTGCGGGTGTAGAGGTTTTCGCCCCGTCCTGGAGGTGTTTGTGCATTTAGACTGTTGTTGTAGCCAAGTTCATATGGCTCTTGATTAGAGGTCAGACTCTCTCTGCAGTAATACACTCTTGTTTTTTCACCCACACACAATCTCTAGCAGTTATATAGTCAAGTAAAAAATAGGCACGCACCACAGTGAAACACCCACTATGTGTAATAGATGACTCGACACTAAAAACACTGATTTCAGCATATGGTCCAAGTGAACTAATCTTAACAATCTGTTGCAGCAGAGAATTGGAGACCTAGAAATGGTGCCGCTCGGGCATCCAAATATTTCTCTGTAATGGATCCAGTCTTTACTGATCCCTGTGCCACCATGAAGGCAGCGGGTTATTACGGCAGAGCAGTTCAGCAAATACCAGTGGGACTCGTTGGCACAAGCTTTCTTTATCCACTTATGGCAATCAAGAAGCGGCTGCAGCTTCAGACTGATTTAGGATGACAAGTAACGTGGACATGCCTGCCTCTGCCGGCTCACAAAAATGCCATGGCTAACAAGAACATTGTAGTCATTACAGTTCATGCAAGGCTTTCCCATATTCCCTTTTCTTATCGCTCCCATATCCCTTGTGCGCCATTTCGGTTCGAATTGATGCAACAAATAAGCAGAGGTTTATCTTGCCTGACTTTTATACAACTGTTGACCTGTTTCAGGAATAGTAAATACTTATCAATGGCGGGCAGCAAATCCCTTCTTTCACAGTGCTCTGAGACGGACTGAGCTGTTGTTTGAGGCAATTTTGGCACCCTTTGTCTTCATTTTGTGCATTCTACGCTATGAAAAATGAAATCTGTGAAGGAAAATAAAAATAAGGTACTCGCATTGCTTATCTCTTATTGGTGTTGTAGTCGCACTTGTTGTACTTCACACACACACATCGGTTGTTTAATCCTACACTTCAAAAAATATTGCCAGTTTAAAGAAAAAAAGCTTGTGCAAATATTTGTCTTTTTTGTGCAAGTATATTAAACTGAATTTATTTTTGTTTGTCCATTTTCAAGTAAGAGAAAGGTTACTTCTAATTTATTTCTTTTAAATAAACAATCATAAAGTGCAAATAAAATTAGTTAGATTGTTTTAATGGTTACAAAATGATACAAATTTCCCAGATCGTAATTAATTAAACATCGTAAACTCAGATTAGTGTTTAGTGATGTTTTTACAAGGGAGTAGATGCATTTAATAGCAATTATATATTCAGTAAAATCATATTTCATGCTATTTATTTCCTCTTTCCATTAGAAGATGAAATTAGAACTCCTCTCTTATTTGTTATTTGTAAATACTTAACAGTTTACACAAAAATGAAATTCTCCTATCCTTTACTCTTCCCTCACTTGTTCAAAACCTCTTAGAATTTGTTTCTTCTGTTGAACTCAAAAGAATATATTTAGAAAAATAGTGATAACTGGCTCCCGTTGACCTCCATAGGTTTTATTTTTTACTATGGAAGTCAATGAGTGTCATGAACCAGAATTTTTCAAAATATTTTTTTTTTTTTTGTTTGACAGAATTTAAAATCACAAGAGGGATAATAAATGATGAGGTCATTTTTAATTTGTTATCCCTTTAAGTACAATTTGAAGCTGTTCTTTTTTCCTTTAATTTTACTTTTAATAGAATTTTAGCTAGATTCCTGTACTTTTAATTAATTACACCTTTCACTTAGAATGTACTCCCGATTTAGACTTTTTGGAAGAAAAAAAGCATTTTAAGTAGTAGTTTACCCTTTAAGGTGTGAATCTTTACAACACATTATTAATGTACAACTTCTAAAGAAACTCTTTTTTGGCGCTTCAAAGGTGTTATTTCAGTTCTTTAGGGCATCCTAAATTCAATGCATGTACGAGACCATTAAGTAAGGGCCTTGCTTAGGGTACACAGACACTCCAGTATACACAATCATCCTGTGGACTAAAACCAGTCCAACGAAAATGTAATCATTTTCAAACAACAAACAAGATCGTTTCCTCAAAGTAGGGCTTCTAAACTCTGGGCCACAATGTTCTCTTTCCTGGAGACTTTAACTCCAACATAGAACTTTCTAGTAATCCTAAAGAGCTCGAACAGCTTGTACAGGTTTGTTTGATTAGTTTTTGGAGCTGAACGCCATGCTGCATCCCAATTTGCCACCTTATAGTATACCCTAAGAAAAAGTACACACTTTGGGACAAATACTACATCATAACTATCTTAAACAGACCCTCTCATGATGATTTACACTAAGTAACCTCCCTGTTTATAGTCTTGATTCTATTAGCATTATCCTCATCTCTTTTTTATAACATTTGTTTTGGAAATAAAGTAACACGTTAATCTACCATTCTCATGGGTCTTTCATGCAAACAGATCTTTGTTTTATGATGCTTTTAAGTTTGTCCAAACATATCTTTAAAAATATTTTATATTTATCATCTGAGTAGATGTTAAGTTCAAATTATTTAAACCTCTTTACCTGATCATCTCTACTTAACACTCAGTGTTTTGAATTTGCGATGTTTGTTTTTGTTTAACCTCTTAAACCTGTGTTTTGGTTGTTATTGTATTCACTTTCAATGAGCAATGTGCTGTGGGTAATGTTGTCCCATGAATACTAATAATATTTGCAAATAATAATTAAGATGGGCATATGAATATAATTTCAGCAATAATAAATTTGACACTATATGTTGGGTTGCCCCACCAACATTTGGACCAAGCAAATCGACATAACTTTAATAAATGGACTGAAGAAATGATGCTGGACTATTTTGAGAATTTACAAATGTTATAATCTCCACACCAGATGTCAAATTTCCTTTTCACGAGTACAACTGAACAGTCCTTTCTGAATGTATTTGGTGATGTTGATATTAAACGGTGACAACACAAACAGTACTTAAGGCTTAAAGAGATAGTTCACCCAAACATTTAAATTCTGTCATCATTCACTCAATATACATATATATATATATATATATATATATTAGGGGTGTAACGGTTCACAAAAATCACGGTTCGGTTCGATACGACACAGTGGTGTCACGGTTCGGTATGTTTTCGATACAGCAAAAAAAAAAAAAAAAAAAAAAAAAAAAGGAAAAAAGCCAGAGGATTTTGTGATTGAAATCTTTTTATTGTATGAAAACTAACATCATAAAAGCATGATCTCTCTTCTTTTCTTTTTTTTACTTTGAACTAGGGATGTCAGTTTCTACAAAATCCAGTGATCAATGATCATTTAAATTAACGACCAATTAATCTATTAATCGCTCATTCTTATAAACGATCTGTTTAAATCTAGGCTACCAGCCTGTGTTGAGGCTACTGAAGAATGAGCTGAATATGCAATGCATTATGATTCTTGCTTAATCGTTACAACAAAAAAATCCCAAACTAGGCTACAGGCTGAGTAGCCACGTCAGAGGTGAATGCGGCACACGCTTCTGTTAAAGCTTCCGTGAAGAACGAAAGCGAAAGCAACTACTAAACACTGTTATGCCATAAAATTATTTCATTTTTAACAATCAATTAAATTACACAGCGGTTTTATATCAAAAGTTTATAGTAATATAAAATATACTACATTTTGATGGTAAAATAATGATTTAAAGGACGGCTGTTATTTCTTTCAGCTTTCAAACATTAAATAACTAATGCATCAAGTGAAATAAAAACGAATATGAAACAACACATAGCAGGATTTAAAGCATATAAAGGACTATTATATTTAGCAAAATGCTGCTCTTTTTATCTTTGTATTTTTTTATCATTTTATTTTTGTTATTTTTAATATTTCTTTGTCTTCATAATTAAAGCTAATCGACAAATTCCTGCTTGACATTTTAGAAAATATTTTGCGTAGCTACCCAGTATATATTAAAGATCACTAGAACAAAAAAACAAACACAAAAACATGTTACATGTCCCCATAAATGTCCAACTTATATTTAACTGAATCGTATAAATTATGAAAATTGCTCCTTTTATTTTTATAAAACATTTGTTATTTTTTTTTGAGTAAAAACAATATCGACATTTAAGAATCATTTTATTAATTCACTCATTCCTTTGACTTGTTTATTGGCGCATATATAGGCTATAATTTAAATCAAACAACAGTAAATTGGACCTCTACAATGCCACTAAGCTTTCAAACAAAAGTCCAAAAAATTAAAGAAAGATTGGACTTTATCCGGTGACGGCCGACACTGAGCTCAGTAAAATGTTTTTGATAAGTTATTAATAGTCTGTTCAATAATTCGTTAAAGCCAAAATGAATGGTAATTTAATATAGGCTATTTAAAATATATATATATAATAAATATAGGCCTAACATATTTTTAAATAAAATAAAATAGGCTATTTTCTGAAAAATGCGCCTGTTAATTATTCCATCGAATTAATTTGATCGCAACACCTGTTATTCCAGAACAGAACATTTGAGCTGGTTTCAGTTCTTTTCATTTTCTTTTTTCTGTAGATTCATTTTTACAAATAATTTTATTTCATTTGTTTGTTAATTAAATGTTGTTATTTAGCCTATTTGTTATACAACAAAGTTGCAAATTAATTT